>JAMPIV010012015.1:495000-589057 GCA_024509875.1 Oreohelix idahoensis
CGCTCCCACGCTCGTAGGATACAGAGGTATAAAAAGGAGAGAAGCAGATGAATAGAAATTCACCGCCAAAATTTTCAAACACAGCAGAAAAGGACAGAGCTCGCCACCAAGCCTTTTGCCATTGTGAAGTGTGTGCAGCCTGCCAGGCCCTTGATGCCCTGTGTGTATTTCTGAATTGAGGGTAAGACTGACTCGTTTAGTAAATATGTATATATTATTATTTTATTGCAGATTCAAATTATATTGTGTAGAATCGTATTGTGTATTTCTTGGAGGGAAAAAGACATTGAAGCTGTACATTTTTTTAAATGAACCGCAGGATAAACTGGAATGTAGAGTAGTTATCCTGAGACTTACAAAGCCTTTCTTGATTACTGGATGGATCAATATATGAAGGAAATGTGAAAGACAGGGAGAATCAACTAAATGAATGATGTGTATATACTTATGATAACATATGCCCATATTATGTCACTGAAGTGAAATCTGAAAGAACAGGAGGAATTAATTCAAGTGAATGATGATATATATATATATATATATATATATATATATATATATATATATATATATATATATATATATATATATATATATATATATATATATATATATATATATATATATATATATATATATATATATATATATATATATATATATATATATATATATAAAATATGCCTGTAGAATGTCACTGAATTGATGTCTAGTCTGACTTAACAAATGACATCTGATGACTTACTGGCCTCACACCTGTGCTAGAGAAAGTTTCTTCTAGCCAAATACTAGCCTGGGAATATTATGTTGTTGCAGGTTAAATCATACCTTACTGTCAGCAAGGCAGAAGACTGTGGTATACCTATGATAACCAGAGAAGCATTCAATCACCAAGAGTATACCTCAGATCAGGACTAGGGACCCTAATGCATGGGATTTCCAGCCACTATCTTAACCAGATTGACAGCCCGGTGAAGTCAACCAAGATAATTATCCATAAAAAGGACTGAATCAAAATATATGGTCTACCACACCTGCAACATCCAGATGATGATATAAGATTTTGTTAAAGTCACTACATGTGTAAAGACAGTATCTTAAGTCAAAGTGAATGTATTTAAAGTTAAGAACAGTTCTTCAAGAACGATTTGTTCAAGTCAATTCAACAGTGCAAGTCAAAATAAGTGACGGTTTAATTTAAAGTGACATTCCCTAGAGGAAGGAGTCATTGTACACTTTTTTTGTAAAATTTTAATTGTGTGCGATACACATTTCTTTTTGTTAATTTAAACATCATTTTTATTTGCATTCCATCATTCTTTTTCCAAAAGAGAAAAGAAGAAATGACTGTATACATAATAAATTGATTAATTGTATCTAAGGACTTGAGTAACTCATTCCAGTTTTGTTTGAAGTTACTTTGTTTCATTATTTCCCCTAGACATAACATAACATAGGATAGTTGTTGAGAGAAGACGACTAAGTGTCTGGTACTTCTTATTACCATCAGGGCCAGATAACTTTATAGTCTGACTATTTCTATGACAACCATACACCAGTGCTTATTTCTAAGAATGGGGTATTTCTTTTAAGACCAGAACTCTTGTCTGGCAAGTGAATCCTTGTATCATTTGATACACCTTTTTATCTACTCAAATTAACCTCTCGTGACACCCTATCAGAAAAGTATTTTGACCAGTAATCTCCCTTACACATTGGGGGCCGACCCACTTGTGTCATGGCTCCAATTTATTTTTTTTAAACTGTACTGGGTTATTAACCAGCTCCACCTTGGTTCAAGTTGCCAAATTAGCGATATTTATTTTATTCTGCTAGCTTGAGACATTAGTGAAAGTATCTATCTATCTATCTATCTATCTATCTATCTATCTATCTATCTATCTATCTATCTATCTATCTATCTATCTATCTATCTATCTATCTATCTATCTATCTATCTATCTATCTATCTATCTATCTATCTATCTATCTATCTATCTATCTATCTATCTATCTATCTATCTATCTATCTATCTATACATCCATCCATCCATCCATCCATCCCTCCCTATCTATCTATCTATCTATCTATCTATCTATCTATCTATCTATCTATCTATCTATCTATCTATCTATCTATCTATCTATCTACCTATCTACCTACCTATCTACCTATCTACCTACCTACCTACCTACCTATTTATCTACCTACCTACCTGTCTGTCTGTCTTGTTTCTCTGTCATTACTCAGATTTTTGTCATTTATTTCATCATTACTATTTACAATAATATTAGTCATTTATCAGTTCTTAATTATTTGTTTATTATTTATAGTTTTGAGTTATTTACCTTGCGATTTATAGCCCCTTTTCTTTCCCCGCCTGTCTTTTTATCCACTAGCTGTTCCTTCATTTTAATATTATTATAGTTTTCCATCTTGTTCCCACGACATTTTTCATTGGCCTTTACCAAAGTGACAACAGGGATTTACAATTACATCTCACACCACATCGTTTATTTTTTACACTTTTGATCCATTCACACTTTCTTGTCTCTATTGTTTTGGTTCATTAGTCCTTAACAAAGAATTTGTAGTCGTAACGTAAGCTATTAATTTGTCCTTTGTTCTAGTAAAGCGCACAGTACCTCTTTCGGTCACAACACCGACTAGCGTGTTCAAACGGCGAAAAACAGTAGACACCCGACGACTACTTTACTACTTACTGAGTCATTCCTCTTCCAGCTTGGGGTACAGAGGTTAGCCGAAGAGAACTCCATGCTATCCTATCAGCTTTCTCCCTTTTGACCTGGTTCCAGTCTAGTATTCGGTCCTTCAAAGATTGCCTGTAGTCCTCCCAGAAAACTCTGAGTCGTCCTGTAGGTCTGGATCCCTGGTGCTTCATTCATTCATAACCCTCCACTCCCAAAAGAGCATAGGCCTTCAACAAACACATGCCAAGTCCTCCTGTCACGTGCCAAAATCCCATATTTGTTGTGGTACCCGTTTTTTTCCCAGTCTGTAGAACCACGATAATCCAAAAGAAATGGGACCGGGATAGTCAGGATTTCTGACTTGTTTTAATTCAAGAACTTATCCAGAAATACTGTTCTGGAGACGAAAACAAGGATTTAGTCATTTAAAAAGCCGCTGAATTGTAAATATTTTGTTCATTGACAACAGAGCAAATGAAACTTTTAATAGCATCATTTATAACTTCATCTTTGTTTGTCAGGTCTCTCACTTTTGACTTGGACAGCAAGCAATGTGTTGCTTCTACGAAGCCATTATAGTCTCTAGCGCTGCGAATACCTTTGCATTCGTAGACCCATCTTCTGAATCGTCCAACTTTATGTTGTTGTTGTTGTTGTTGTTTTGTTTTGTTTTTTAATATCTGTTAGGGTTGACTTTTCAACGTAGTTCAGTTTGGCTAACAAAGGCACACTTTGTTGTTTTGAAAATATATAAAATCTTAATCTTCGATTCAATTGTTGAAAATTTATGTTTCATGTAAGAAGACTGAATCAGCCGCCGTAGCTACAATATATTAAAAGTAACACTATGTAAAATCTAGACAATCACACTTACAATAATCATACGGACAAGTTGACCTGATGAATGTGGGAGTTACAAATAGACACTCTATCCCACCTACAACTCTCACTTTCAAAGGCACTTTCTGTCGCCAGCAGTACAGCAATGCTGGCTTCTTCGGATTAGTGACGTTTCGGATTATTGACGTTTTGACTATCGAGGTTCTTCTGTTTACTTAAGTCCAGCATTATGAATATTATATATACATACACACACACACATATATTTATGTGTTTGTGTGTGTATACGTGTGTGCGACTTAACTTTCTCTACGAGAGATTAAAATGTCCAGTCCAAGCTTATTATCACACACCTGCTTATTTCTGTAATCTGCGGTGTTGTACAATTTGTAAAGGGTTAAAATGTATTTCTCTAATTTAAAAAAAAAAATAATATAACATTAAAATTCACAAACATTAGGATGTAGAGGGTTTGAATAAAGTGGGAAATAATGTCTACCTTCAAATAGTACATGTCATGTCCTCGACTTGACTTGAGAGGAATAAATGAGAACTTATTTTGAAATACGAAAACAAAAAATTACTTGCTGGTGGTTGCTTTGTCAAGGATAGAATACAAGACTGAGATGCTGTTGCTGGTGGGAATTTATCAGCTGGCTTGAGAAGAGTGGACAACAAGATGTTTACCCTATTGACAAATACATTCATTCACATATGTAACCCTGTCAATAGCACTGCGGAATTGTGAATTCGCTTCATAAAGGAATCTGTTGTGTTTTTGTCAACAGCTGTAATGATATGCTAACTACGTTGGATAAAGGAGGTTCTAACAATAAACCATTTGAATAAATTGTTAACTAATTGACGGAGTCTGTACTTATCCCTATCAAATAGCTCAACCAGTATGTGGATTTCGTTAGATACAGGAATTTGCAGCTATCTTCTACATTTAAAGAAGATATTCCATTATATGAGTGGCAGAGATGTTTATGTGCCTACAGGAAAGTATCCTATTGCTTATACCCTGATAACTGATCATGGTATTTTTAAAGAATTGATTCGCGGACTTAAACTTTACAGACGGCACAGTTTATCCATTACTTCATGAACTTTGATGTCGCAGTGTAGTTGGCCCGATGGACAGCGTATAACTATGAATCATTCTATTAATGTGGAGCTGCTCGTTTGTGCGGACTGTAAATAAACCTTATGTGATGTCTACAGTATTTATCTGCATTCATTCAACCCGTTACTGTTGCAAGTGTTCATTGGTCGTTGGACAAACTGATACCCTAGAATGAACTTGATCATATTATCTACATTAACAATATTACACGCAACACAATATTTTTAGACATTTAAAAATGTATTGCAAGAACAACATAACGAAAGACGTAAGAAAAGCGAGCCTTTAATATGTCCTAACATCGAAGCAGGTTCATTAAATGGAACACTATCCCACATTCAAAAGACTGACAGACAAGTTGATGAAGCAGATAGTGATACAGATACATTAGGCAGAGAAACGTTCACATAAGGCCGCTGCCCTGGCAAAATTTACAAATTATAAACCTTCCCACCACAATAGAATTTATAGAATGTGTGATTTCTGTATACAATCATGGGGATTCTCGCCGGTGCTACGAAGTTCGTGCACTGTGCTGAGATCATCATTGTGTGATCTAAGAAATGAGATCAGAGCACTGATGGAGTTGTCCGTGTGCAATAAAAATAGTCCTTAAAAACCAAACCAAACGTTCACAATCATACGTAGATAGCCTGCCTTATAGAATAATGTGAGGTATATTACTGTCTACGTATTATGCAGAAGTAAGCATGTGTATTGTGACTAATACGAGATTGTGCATGAGGCTGGCAACCTCATCACGTGAAAGAAATAGCCACAGAGATCATCGATGCAAGCCCACGTGACTGATTGTTGCAGGCTTTCCGCACGTGGACCAGCTGCAGTGATGACTCCTTGCTCCGTGAAGAGCTCGAAGGAACATAATGATGATGATGATGATGATGATGATGGTAATAATGGTAATGATGACGGTGATGATAATGAACTATATGTATTATAATTTTTTTTTTAAGCAGACATTTGTTAAAGTACGGAATTAGCGTATGTCAAATACAACCACGTGCTCACAGTGGTCATCTGTTTCCGGTTTTTGAAGTCACAGGTGAAAATGAAGAATTTATAGAAGAAAGTAATCCATTTCTAGTAATTGCCCTTAAATTGTTTTCGTCTCTTCTAGATTTATCACTCAACGACATTAGTCCTGCTCCAAAAGGAAATGATGCAATGGGTAAAGAATTCCAAGATGGCGCCATATGTTGTCTGAATTCTGCCATTGCACGAAGTCTTGTGAAAATGTCTAAACTTCCCTTTCCCAGGGTCGTCGTAGTGCCGAGGAACCTATGGATTAGAAATATATGAAATCTAAAGCATAATTTATTTCGTAAATGCATTGTCATGTAGGGTAATATTATTATTCATAAGTATGCATGCTACATAAGATAAGGACGTGTTGTTTTAATCAGTTTAACTAAGTACTTCAAATACTATCTACGTTTGCTATAAAACTTGAATTAATTCTAGATAGCCATTTAAATGAAAAAAGAAAATCTGCTGCTCGCTATTGACGGATAGTTTAAAGTTTATTGTATGGCTGTGCTTCAGTTTTCACATGTTCATCTTGTTCAAGTGTGGTTCCAATAAGTGTTGGTGCTCATGTCTCACCATAACTTACAGTTCAAAGAAGTGATGTTTAGTTTTTGCTGCTGACATCCAGCCATTATGTTTACTGGCTGGACAAAGAAAGAAGCTACTAAACTGTTTAACATCATAGCAGGTCTTTTATATTTGGACATGGATATATATGGTCCCGTCTAAGCAGAGGTGATAGTGGTATAACCGACTACGCCTAGCAAAAAAAAAAGTTTTTTTTTTTTTTTTTTTTAAAGCAGTGCATTCCCAAAAGAAATACATGAGTCAGTCTCAAGGGTAATAAATAGGAAGGTAGCGTACAATAAATAAAAAAAATGGAAACATCTCAACACTCAACAGGGCATAGGAAGATATACTCAACACACGGAAGAGATACACCAACAGATGTTATAAAACGCCACACCAAACGCCAGACAATTTTCGATCTAGAAAAATAACAAATGTAAAGTACTATATAGAAAAAGAAACACTATATATACAAATTATAACCCATATGGGGTTGAACCGGGTATCTCTTGTACAAAACGTAATTCAATGGTTTGTGCAAGATCCTAAAATCAACAATAACATCAAAGCAACGATAAAAGCGTAAAGAAGAAAATTCGTACACGTATCTACGACAGGACGCTGCAGAGAGACATGGAAGTCTCCGTCTGTTGACATGGCATTGAAAGAAGTCAGCTGTCTTCTCTCTTTGTCAACGGCTTTAACACCGTGTTTAAAAAATCTATTTTTACACGCTTTTCTTTAACTTGCCTTGTATGTCACTCTCTTGTCACCTTCAAATCTTGCAAGTTTTTTCAATCACTTTCAGATGAGCAATAGCCCTGAAACTTGGCATAGTTGTGTATTACATATGACAATACAATAATCAGTCGTAAAAATAATAAAATGAATAAAATTAAAATTAATGATCTTTTTTTTTATGTTACATTTTTTGACTGCAAGCTATAAGCTCCTTGAAAAAATTTTTGTGGCTTTTTAGTGCATTATAAGCGTGTGTTTAAAATATTTTTAAAAATATTTTTTTATTTTTCTGTTGTCACCGTAACCAAACTGATTCTCTTAACCGTCACATGGGCCCTAATATAACCGACTACGTTGAACGGGACGCGCCTCGCCAAAATTGTGTATAATCTGTTCCCACCGAATTTACAATGCTTCATGGCGCTAGTTAATTCCCACCTCAAAAAGTGAGCATTGTTTTGGGGTGGTTCTGTGGTAATTTCATTCATTTAAGTTTGCTTCACAAGTACAGAAACACGAAAACAGCGGTAAGAAAGCATAGAAGCTCCACCATTGATGAGCAGTGAGGCTTCACTGGCTATTTAGATAGATAAATAGATAGATAGATAGATAGACAGACAGACAGACAGATAGACAGAACGAACGAACGAACTTTATTTTCAAAGGGTTGAGAATTGGGCACGCAGGCCCGTCTGACATTCTGCCCTTCCTTTCTCTCGTCTTTTATACTGATTTCATTTATTCTCACATACATTTTACCCATCAATTCAAGGAATTCAACGTTGTAAAGGTAAAATAATAGCATACTCACATTCACAGTATCTAATTATAAACTTGAAATAAAATATGTTGAAAAGTACAAACTAAGTATTATCATGAAACAAAATATGTTGAAAAGCACTAACATCATCATTAAACCTACATTCGATATTATATCATTTGTTCGGAAAAATAATCACATTAGGGGGGGGGCAGATAATCAAAACTCATAAAGTAATCGAAAAGTCTACGATTGTATGAATAGGGACTGAGGTTGTTATCTTTCAGATAATGTGGAAGATAGTTCCAGAGATGAGCAGCAGAGTAAGCTAAGCTTTTCTTGAATAAGTCAAGCCTAGGCTTAGGCACTTGTATTTTGTTAAGGCGTTGACTGTGTCTTTCACTGTATTTGAACATCTATACAGATAGATAGATAGATAGTGTTGCGTGCATATTTTGACGCACATTTTACAAAAATCGATATGGCTATTTAATATGGGAAAAATATAGACATGCATTCATTTGTGTATGAAAATGCTGTTTATGGTAAAAGCGAGATAATCCATGTTTGATTCACACTTTTGATTATAGGAGTAATCGTTCTGGATATTGATCCAGCGCAAGGATATTGCGCTTGCGTTTGTACTTATTTTTTAGGGCCAGAAAATATATTAATTTGCTTATTGTGTTTATGGCCTGAATTCATATGTATTACATATTATTAGTACAAGTAGAATCAGTCCTATATTGTATATTTTGGATGGGTAGGAGGGACTAGATTCTTGCTAGCGGAAGTATGAGTTGTCTTGACAAGTCGTGATGAGTTCCGATGTACCGCTTACAAATGGCGGGGTACGTTTTTCAAGAGCTGGTCCTTTCGTCAGAAAAAATGTCTTACGACGTGGTTTTTCTTCTGAAGGAGATGGTGTCTCTACGATAGTTTGTGTTAGAGACTCTCCTTATGTCAGTATATAGATGATTCGGACTCCAGGTAAACCCAGCTCCTATTTTTGATGATCTCTCGTTGGTTAGGCCTAGCTTGACTTTTGGTGCTTCGTTATGCTAGTGTCGTGTTTGGTATCGACGAAGATGACAGATTTTCCTGCAGCGGTTATGGCTACATGAAATTAACCTGATCACCGTAGAGCTGTATGGAAACATTTACGAAATCATTTATATAACCATTATAAATTAACTCTGGCTTATATTCTCCTTCCTATGAATGAGTGAACGACAACTCAGGGAGACAGCCATGTTGGATTTCGGTCATCATATGTTTTGATCACTGCCAAGAGAACAGATTATTTATCTTATTATCGGACAGTGACAGGGAGATCTCAATCTTGCTAGAAACCCCCTTTCGTGGTTTCATAATATATACTACAAACTATGGACGTCAAGTAACTTTGGTTATTTATCGATCCGCCTTCACTGACGCGTTTAGTCAGATAGGGGGATGTGGCCATAATGTATCATGACATTGAACTTTTGATGTACTGCCCATTATTTCTGAATGTGTCATGACTTCAGATCTGCTATGTATACCTACAAATTGATATGTCAACGAACCATGATGTACTCGTATGTCCCAGTGTGTACGTCTGAATAAATTGAGTAAACTAAGATTCCAGCAGTCTGCATTGGTGCCTTGTAGACACAAGTGTGAGTGGTTATATTGGTCAGCACACGAACAGTACACCATTCGCGGTAATCACACTCTACACTTCTACTTCATACATACACCATCCTGCGTCGGCTGAAGTGACCAAGTTTAGGGCCTGCTTCCCCTGGAGCCTTTGCCTTCCCTAACTCAGGACTAGGGTGAGTTACCCATTTACAGCTGGGTAGACTGGAGCATGCCTGATCTCAACAACACACCACTCTTCCTTACAGAGCAGACAGACTGATACTTTACAGTGTGTGTGTGAAAGCAACTTTACAGAGAGGAAAGAACGAAATTTTACAGTGGCGAGCCAGATTCCTGGGTCCAGCTTACGCAGTTTTGTGTTGAGAATCACAGTTTACAGCTGAAAGAACATTTGTTTGAACACATCAACACCAGTAGGACAGTCGATGTCAGCTTGACCTGTATTACCGATAGGATGCTGTATCTAGGTCAGCGCTTGTTGACAGTTTTTCGCTGTACAGACAGTATTACACAGGACAGTGGTATCAAGTGTAGAAAATATCTGGAGCAATATTGTTGACATTTCTCAACGTACAGAAGAATCACAGTGTTGTTGAACATAAAGTGCATAGTTCATCGTTGGTTCTTCAGATGCTCAACAGAGAAAAATTGACAGTGTAATAGTTTAAAATTAAATCTATTACTGAATAAAGTGGCAAGTTATTAGTATTAAAATAAACTGTGCCTGCTTTACAACACTATACCTGCAACACATTCCATTCATGACATAAATGATATTGTATGCTATATGCTATTTATGCTTACATGTTATTTGTTTATATGTGTAGGGGTTTATATGTTGCGGGCCTGGATGGGTGGTGATTTGTTTGTATAATTGTAGGTCTCATCTTTTCTTTCATTTCAGTTTTTTACACCCTTATGTTTATACACTGTGGCGTTATTTGTCCTTTGTAATGTCTTTAGTTGACATATGACGTATAGTGGTATACACTGATAGTATAGTACAGATCAGTACTTTCTGATTGTTATTGTTATAAAACAAAATGTACAAGACCTTTGTAAGGCTTGTCTCCCAAAGTGATTGGTAAAGGGAAATATTTTTTTCCACAGGTACTCAAGTGATCTTTGATTACATTGAGGTATACAAGACCTTTGTAAGGCTTGTCCCCCACAGTATTTGAGATACAATTATTGTTGTCCACAGGTACTCAAGTTATCATTGGTTATTATAAACCATACAAGTTTGGACTAAGACTAAGTCTAAGGTATAGACTTGTCTCCCATTAACTTGAAAGAGGGTAATTTATTTACTTTTTCAGGTTTCTGATTTAAGAAGACAATATGTCTACATTAGATTATTTTATTGCTCAAGGAAAATCTCTTGATAAGACTGGAAAAGACTTAGAACAATGGGCTGTTGCTCAATATGACAAAGCATTAGCTGCAGAAGAGAAAAAAACTGCTGCTGCTGTTGAAGAAAAAAAAAGCTGCGGCTGAGGAGAGAAAACTTCAAATAGAAGAAAAAAAAGCTGCTGCAGAAGAAAGGAAAGCAATAGCTGAAGAAAAAAGATTAGAAAAAGAAGCTGATACTGCTGCTGAACTTAAGAAATTGCAGATGCAAGTGGAGGAAAGGAGATTTGATGCAGAACAGAAAAAATTAGAAGCTGCTGCAGAACAGAAAAAATTAGAAGCTGCTGCAGAACAGAAAAAACGAGAAGTTGCTGCTGCTGCAGAACAGAAGAAATTAGAAGCTGCTGCAGAACAGAGAAGATTAGATAGAGAAGCTGAAGAGAGAAAAGCAATAAGAGAACATGAGTTTGAATTAGAGAAATTAAAATTGACATGTATGAATAATGTTAATCAGGCATCTGGTGGTAATGGTAAACCCTTCGTGTACAAGGTCAAGGTACCAGCGTTTAACCCTACCAGTGATGACATAACATTTTGGCTTTCTAGATTTGAACGGGCTTGTCGATCTCATAATGTTGACAAATCACAGTATGTGAATCAGTTGTCTGAAAATCTAAAAGGGGAGTCTCTGAGTAAGTTATATTTTGTTGAAGAGGCCGACAAAGATAATTATGATGCTGTTAGGGCAGCTTTGATAAAGAGATATCAGCTGTCTGAAGAAGGTTATCGTCTTTTGTTTAAAACAATGAGACCTGAGGTAGGTGTAGAATTCTCAGAATTCATCTCAAAAGCACGAATTACACTTTCACGATGGATTGAATTATCCAAAACAGAGAAAACATTTGATGGTCTTACAGATTTATTGC
Source organism: Oreohelix idahoensis (assembly GCA_024509875.1). Lineage (NCBI taxonomy): Eukaryota > Metazoa > Mollusca > Gastropoda > Stylommatophora > Oreohelicidae > Oreohelix > Oreohelix idahoensis. Next base: position 506,720 of record JAMPIV010012015.1, read on the forward strand.
TAAGAGACAAGGTCATGTCTTCTGTAAATAAATCATTCCTAGAGTTCTTACATGAGCGTAAACCTAGTACAATAAAGCAAATGGAAGAATATTGTGACCAGTATGCCACGGCACACCCTGACATGATTCTTAGTAACTCTAACATTAAAGAGAGTATGCCAGTTGCTTCGGCAACAGAATATAATCAGAATTACTCACACAAATTCCAAGGAGCTAAAAATAAATTTGATAAAAAGGTTAATTGGAATAAGTATCAAAACCAAGATAACCACTCAAATCAGAGTTCTTCTTTGAAGAACTGGAATCGGGCTGATAGTCCTCGACACGCGAGGGGTACCCATAATGTTAGAAATTCTCGGAAATGGAGTAGCTATAGGAACTACCCAAGTGCTTCATGGAGACAAAAGAAACAATATTACAGGGATACTCAATATAACGAGCATGATGATTATGATCATGAATATTATGATTCAAACCCAAATAGGGGTTATAACAGAGGCAATAATAATTATAGAGACAATTATAACCGAGGTAGATCACAACACAAAAGACATGGTAAATCGTATTACCAGGCTAACTCTGCACAACAGGATTTCCACGACACCGATAATCAGAATAATGATAAAAAAGACTCCAATAGTGTAGCGAATTCCGCTTTTGATTTTGCTAGAGCATCTGAGTGTTCGCAATGCAAAACATTATTCGATCCAACCACAGTGTCTACTTTAAGCTGCGGTCACCCACTTCCCGCTCTCCATGCGTCAATCGCGCATAATGGAAGGGGTGCTCTTGTCTTTAATAGGGGCCTAATAGATGGTACTCCGGTATCAATTCTTTTCGACTCGGGGTGCACTACCATTGGAGTGAGACAATCACTCGTAAATCCTTCTCGAGCTACAGGCAATATAGTCAAATGTGTAACATTTGGTGGCACATTGGAGAAGTACTCCACTGCCATTATCAATATTGCTACGCCTTTCTTTACAGGAGAGGTGCAAGCATGTCTTTTGCCGAATCCGATCGCTGATCTTATCATCGGTCGCATTCATGGAGTGAAAGAATGCACTCCACAGCAAATTTCTAATTGGGAAAATGTTAATATGCAATCTGCTAATGCAGTAATCACTAGGGCTCAAGCTCTCAATATGCCCCAATCTTCACATTCTGAAGATAATGATGCGCAGATCCAAGATGATCCCTTGGAGATTTCCCACGATTCCTTTATCAAACAGCAGGAAGATGATCCTACTCTAAAGAAATTCTTTACTCTGGCAACAAAAGGTGATCCGAATAAGGATACTAATCGTAAATCTTGGATTACGTTGAAGAATGGCGTACTTGTACGTATGGTACAAGACTCCGCTAAGTCCATTCATTCTCAAATCCTTGTGCCTAAAAATATGAGAGTTAAAATTTTACAGCACGCTCATGATTCGCAGTGTGCTGGACATATGGGTTTTTCCCGTACTAAAGCTAGAGTTCTTCAATCTTTCTTTTGGCCTGCGGTGAATAAGGACATACGAATCTATTGTCGATCTTGTAAAGTATGTCAAGAGATTAAATCCAGAGGTCCACGCCATGATGCACCTATTCAGGCTGCAGACATTCCCATTCGGCCATTTCAAAAAATGGCGATAGACATCATTGGTCCATTTAAGATAAAGTCTGCTAGAGGACACCAATTTATTTTGACGTGTGTTGATATGTGCACACGTTGGCCGGAGGCTGTTCCTCTAAAGAGCATAACTACTGCTGATGTCGCAGATGCTCTTTGGTTAATATTTTCTCGTCTGGGATTCCAGCAGAAATATTATCCGACCATGGTACCCAACTCATATCGGATACCATGTCTCAAGTAATGTCGACTCTGAAGATAGAGAGATCGCTGAGTAGTATTTATCATCCTATGTCCAATGGGATGGTGGAACGTTTGAATAGAACTCTGAAAAACCTACTAGGTAAGATAACAGAAGATCATCCTCAGGATTGGGATAGGGTTTTACCCGCGGCTCTCTTTGCATATAGAGAGGTCGCCAACGAACATACAGGATTTTCTCCCTTTGAACTTGTCTTTGGCGCGAAACCGCGAGGTCCTATGTCCTTACTGCATGATCTTATAACTGCTGATAATATTGTCGATGACACAAAATCCTCTTATGAATATGTCATCGCACTTAGACACAAGATTATTGAAGCATGCAAATTGGCAACTGCTTCTTCTGAATTTGCGAAACAGAAGGCAAGGGAATTTGCCAATAAAAAGAGATGTTTGCGTCAACTTTGTCCAGGTGACAAAGCATTTGTCTTGCTACCTTGTAGGGAAAATAGACTTCTCATTTCTTGGAAAGGTCCGTACGATATAATATCAAAGGTTTCCGATGTTGACTATATCGTCGATATTGACGGGAAGCGTAAAACCTTCCACATCAACATGCTCACGGAATTCCATGAACGTCCTGATTATTTACAACCTGTTTTCCAGGCAACGGACGATTTTCCAGTCCAACATGGACAGTACTCATCTCTGTCAGTAATACAGGATGAGGAAACGAGTTTCTCGGATGTAAATTTACCTTTTCCAATGATTCCTCTTCACTCTAATGAATCATGGAAAGATGTTGCAATTTCTCCAGAATTATCTCCAGGAGAGCAGAAACAAGTTTCTACTATGTTAGAACAATTTCAGGATGTCCTTACTGACATTCCTGGTCAAACGGATGTCATTCAACATGACATTATTCTTACTGACCATAGTCCTATAAGAGTCAGACCGTATCCTATCCCGATACATTTTCAAGCACAGGTAGAGAAAGAGTTAGATGAGATGATAGAGTTAAAAATTATTGAACCATCCACATCAGCATATTCTTCGCCGATGGTTATAGTACGAAAAAAAGACAATAACATACGTCTTTGCGTGGATTATCGCAAATTGAATCAAGTGACTAAATTCGATGCTGAACCTATGCCTTTACTAGAAGAGCTACTTACGAGACTATCGAATTCTCACTTCTTTACTAAACTCGATTTGTCTAAGGGATATTGGCAAGTTCCACTATCCGAACACGCCAAACCGTTTACTGCTTTTTCGACGCCTAGGGGTCTATTCCAATGGAATTTCATGCCTTTCGGTCTTATGAACGCCCCTGCTACATTTGTACGCATGATGCGTCGAATCCTATCTCATCGCTCAGATGTCATTGCGTATCTTGATGACATCTGTCTTTTCAGTGATACTTGGAACGATCACTATAATGGTATAAATGAACTATTGTCTATCTTACGCGAGCATAACCTGACAGCGAAACCATCGAAAGCATGTATTGGTTTTAGCGAAATATCTTTCTTAGGACACCGTGTTGGTCATGGGTTCCTAAAAAGAGAAGACCATAATACAAGTAAGATACTTAACATTTCTATTCCTAAGACTAAAAAGCAAGTACGAAGTCTCTTAGGTCTAATACAATTTTATGGACGATTCATCCCGAATCTGTCCTCCATTATGTCACCTCTTTCTTCCTTGCTAAAGAAAGGGTCTCCTAACGTAGTCCATTGGACTCAAGAATGTCAATCCTCTTTGGATAAGGTTAAAACTATGTTTTCTACTTCACCTATCCTAGTATTGCCTTCTAAGGATAAGACATTTATTCTTCGTAGTGACGCTTCATCCACCGGGATTGGAGCTGCACTAATGCAAGAGTACTCTGGAACTCTGCATCCTGTGATGTATATTTCTCGGAAATTAAATGCCGCAGAGAAGAATTACTCGGTCCTAGACCGTGAATTATTGGCTATGGTTTGGTCAATCCTTAAACTGCAAAGATTTCTTCTGGGCGCGCATTTCATTGTGGAAACTGACCAGAAAGCTCTTACGGCTATTCAGAGTAAAAATCTGAAGAGCGCGAGATCAACGCGATACGCGATTGCTCTACAGCCATTTCATTTTTCGGTGCGAGCTATCCGTGGGTCAGAAAATGTGATGGCAGATATTTTGTCTAGATGCCCACATGATTCATAACTGTTATACAACTTTGATACAGTTGTTTCTATGTTGAAATGTGTACACATATGTAATATATCATATATTGATTGTAACACTACTTAGCGGTTCATTGATATGTATTCACCGCTGATCTTTCAATGTTTTTCGTCTTTGATGATCATGATGTTAAGATATCTTAGATGGAATTTATGTATAAACTAATGTGGAAATTGTGTCATTGCTAATATTGTAGTATGCGTTGGTGACACCTCTCTGGAAATATTTATACTTAGAGAAGTACTTTCTCTAAGGTCATAAAACTTATGCTTATCATCTGCGCATTGTTATTGGTGCGTTGTGAGCCTATTGTATGTTGCTCCTAGATGTATTTCCAAAAAAAAAAATGTACCATTTTTTTTTTTTCCCGAGGGGTGTGGTAATCTGTTGCGTGCATATTTTGACGCACATTTTACAAAAATCGATATGGCTATTTAATATGGGAAAAATATAGACATGCATTCATTTGTGTATGAAAATGCTGTTTATGGTAAAAGCGAGATAATCCATGTTTGATTCACACTTTTGATTATAGGAGTAATCGTTCTGGATATTGATCCAGCGCAAGGATATTGCGCTTGCGTTTGTACTTATTTTTTAGGGCCAGAAAATATATTAATTTGCTTATTGTGTTTATGGCCTGAATTCATATGTATTACATATTATTAGTACAAGTAGAATCAGTCCTATATTGTATATTTTGGATGGGTAGGAGGGACTAGATTCTTGCTAGCGGAAGTATGAGTTGTCTTGACAAGTCGTGATGAGTTCCGATGTACCGCTTACAAATGGCGGGGTACGTTTTTCAAGAGCTGGTCCTTTCGTCAGAAAAAATGTCTTACGACGTGGTTTTTCTTCTGAAGGAGATGGTGTCTCTACGATAGTTTGTGTTAGAGACTCTCCTTATGTCAGTATATAGATGATTCGGACTCCAGGTAAACCCAGCTCCTATTTTTGATGATCTCTCGTCGGTTAGGCCTAGCTTGACTTTTGGTGCTTCGTTATGCTAGTGTCGTGTTTGGTATCGACGAAGATGACAGATTTTCCTGCAGCGGTTATGGCTACATGAAATTAACCTGATCACCGTAGAGCTGTATGGAAACATTTACGAAATCATTTATATAACCATTATAAATTAACTCTGGCTTATATTCTCCTTCCTATGAATGAGTGAACGACAACTCAGGGAGACAGCCATGTTGGATTTCGGTCATCATATGTTTTGATCACTGCCAAGAGAACAGATTATTTATCTTATTATCGGACAGTGACAGGGAGATCTCAATCTTGCTAGAAACCCCCTTTCGTGGTTTCATAATATATACTACAAACTATGGACGTCAAGTAACTTTGGTTATTTATCGATCCGCCTTCACTGACGCGTTTAGTCAGATAGGGGGATGTGGCCATAATGTATCATGACATTGAACTTTTGATGTACTGCCCATTATTTCTGAATGTGTCATGACTTCAGATCTGCTATGTATACCTACAAATTGATATGTCAACGAACCATGATGTACTCGTATGTCCCAGTGTGTACGTCTGAATAAATTGAGTAAACTAAGATTCCAGCAGTCTGCATTGGTGCCTTGTAGACACAAGTGTGAGTGGTTATATTGGTCAGCACACGAACAGTACACCATTCGCGGTAATCACACTCTACACTTCTACTTCATACATACACCATCCTGCATCGGCTGAAGTGACCAAGTTTAGGGCCTGCTTCCCCTGGAGCCTTTGCCTTCCCTAACTCAGGACTAGGGTGAGTTACCCATTTACAGCTGGGTAGACTGGAGCATGCCTGATCTCAACAACACACCACTCTTCCTTACAGAGCAGACAGACTGATACTTTACAGTGTGTGTGTGAAAGCAACTTTACAGAGAGGAAAGAACGAAATTTTACAGATAGATAGATAGATAGATAGATAGATAGATAGATAGATAGATAGATAGATAGATAGATAGATAGATAGATAGATAGATAGATAGATAGATAGATAGATAGATAGATAGATAGATAGGCAGGCAGGCAGGCAGGCAGGCAGGCAGACAGACAGACAGACAGACAGACAGACAGACAGACAGACAGACAGACAGACAGACAGACAGACAGACAGACAGACAGACAGATAGATAGATAGATAGATAGATAGATAGATAGATAGATAGATAGATAGATAGATAGATAGATAGATAGATAGATAGATAGATAGATAGTAATAATAATAATAATAATAGTGGCCCATCGCAAGCGAAGATGGCGACAGTTTCAGACTTGAGTTGTGACACATCTGTGCCGTGATCTCATGTGGCTAATTAGTCCTATTTTGGCCTTATATGCCCTGCCACATACGGGGCACACATGGTTAGAGTCGATAATAGTGTTGCTGTGCATTCTGACCTTTCTTGCAGCAGGCTTGCCTTCTGCCGTATCAGCTAAATTCTGTTCTGCAGTGCGAGCGCCTCGAGTAATGTTTGTCCGCCAGGCAGAGCGATCCTGTGCGATAGTCTCCCAGGAGGAGACATCGATTTTGAAGCTGCTCAACGATGCTTTCAGTGTGTCTTTGAAGCGTTTCTTTTGTCCCCCAACTGTTCGCTTACCCACGGAGAGTTCGCTGTACATCAACTGCTTTGGGAGACGTTTTCCGGGCATGCGAACAACATGTCCGGCCCATCTAATTTGGGCCCTCTGCAGCAATGTGTAAATGCTTGAGATTTGTGCACTGTTGAGGGCCTCAGAATTAGATACTCTATCACGCCACTTGTTCCTGAGAATCCTGCGAAGACAGCTCATGTAGAAATGATTAAGCTTCTTGACATGTCTGCTATACACTGTCCATGTTTCACAGGCATACAGGAGGGTAGTGAGCACTATTGCATGATATATTTTTATCTTGGTGGCGGCACTAATTTCTTGTCGATCCCAGACATTTACTCTTAGTCTTCCGAAAGCCGCACTTGCCTTGGCAATTCTGTTGTTGACCTCGGAGTCGATATTCGCATCTTTGGTAAGAGTACTGCTAAGATAAGCGAAGCTGTCCACCACTTAGAGACGTTGGTTCTTTACTGTGATATTTGGTTCGCAGTAAGGTTTCCCAGGAGCAGGTTGCAACATTACTTTAGATTTCTTCGTATTGATAAGACCAAAGTCATCACACGCTACAGAAAGCCTCCCCCATATTGCTCTGCATGTCCAATTCCATGCAGGTGTTGAGGGCACAGTCGTCCGCAAAGACGAGGTCAGAGATCATTGTTTCATTCACCATCGTAAAGGACTGTAATCAGTGTTGCCACAGCTGGGTATTTTTTTTACTAGATCTGGGTTTTTTGGGTTCCGTCTGGGTATCTGGGTACCAAATCTGCATTAATCTGGGTATATTTGACAATTGACATTTACAATGTATGTATATTCTGTGCACTGAGCATTATACATTATATTTATATTATAATTAAATGTCAAACATTATGTGCTATATATTTTGTATTCCACTTAAATTTAATGCTTGTTTTTAACCAAATCAATGACGTTGATTTTTTACTCGTTTACATCAGCTATCTATTTCCTTTTAATGGCTGTCATCTACAATACTCAGTCATTTTTGCAATGTGTTTTAAAGTATTCTTTTTAAATTTTAGACTTAAGCGATGATGAAGGTACGCTAGGTGGTTGTAGCAGCATGACGACACACACGCTACTACGTAAAAAAGTGAAGCCATGGTATCAGCAGGCTTTTTGTGAGGAATGGTTAACAGACAGCGAACTAAAGGATTGGATAAAGCCGGGCTCTGGCAATCCCTTTGCTGCGATTTGTGCGGTCTGTTCCTGTACATTAACTAATGCCAACAAAACAGCTTTATTGACACATAAAAGCACACAGAAGCACATGAAAAACTTCGAAGCCAAAAGCAAATCTCTGAACATTAACAAGTTTTTCATCAAACCAAAAGAGCTCTGTCTCCAAGACAAAATTGCTAAAGCGGAGATACTGTTATCGGCTTTCATGTAACTGTTAAAATATCTAACATATCTCATTTTCTAGAGCTCATATATTGGGGTGTTAATAAAATCATTTTTATATAATTGTGAATTTTTGGTAATAAAAAATAAAATAAAAATGAAGCAATAAATACAAATAGGTAGCACACAGCTTATTTGTGCTAAAGTTGAACTAAAAGGTTGTATAAGCATCGTTTATCTCGTGTATTTGAGGCATAAAATAATCTGGGTATTTCTGGGTTTTTTAAAGAAGAAAATCTTGGTTTATCTCGAGAACTTGAGTGGCAACTTTGACTGTAATCGTCTCAAATTGAATAGCTCCCCATCTGTCCTGTATCTGATGTGTACGCCGTCACTACTGCCATGCGAAACGTTAGAGAGCATGGCAGCAAATATCGTGCTGAATAGTGTCGGGTGAGCACACATCCCTGTTTGACACCGTTTGTGACGGGAAAGGGTTCAGATGGTTCTCCATCATTCAATACCTTCATGAAACTGGCGGACAATTGAGATGAACTTATCGGGACAACCGAATTTCCACATAATTTTCCATAGATAGACAGACAGACAGACAGACAGACAGACAGACAGACAGACAGACAGATAGACAGATAGACAGATAGATAGATAGATAGATAGATAGATAGATAGATAGATAGATAGATAGATAGATAGATAGATAGATAGATAGATAGATAGATAGATAGATAGATAGATAGATAGATAGATAGATAGATAGATAGATAGATAGATAGATAGATAGATAAATAGATAGATAGAAACATTTATTTATACTCATTCGAACTGCATAGTATAAATGGGGAAACAATTCCAGAAATTTACTCACTAAAAAGCAAGAGACATAAATATTTCTTTAAAAAAAAAAATGTGCGTTATTTCTTCAGGCGCAAAATTTAGTTCCCACCCCCAGAAAAATCCGACATGAAAAAGATTGCAACTTTGGGTGAGTCAAAATGTGACGAACATGAGGAATAACAGAATTAGTAGGATTAAAGTGAGTGTGTGTGTAAATGTATGTGTGTGTAGACTATTTTATATTTGCCTGTACTAGCCAGAGATCCGCTAAACTTTCGCGACCTAATAGATATCTTTATTGTAATAGCAATTCTTTGGTTCCGTTTTTACCTGGAATTCCCGAAGGAAACGCAGAAAGAGCAGGACAACTTATTAAGGCGACTTTACTACAGCTTCTGTTTCCAAGTCGTATTTTGTCAGTTAATTCACAAGTCTATTTTTATCTCGTTATTTTATTTGTACCTAACTTACTCCGCGGTCATCTGTATTCATAAGGCCCGCACTACTTTTACATTGTCCTAAATTGGTGACGGCAGCCGCGGTAGCGCAGTGGTTAGTGTACTGGCTTCCTAGCTCGTTGGTCCATGGTTCGATCCCCAGTTGAGGTGGGATTTTTTAGACCACAAACGGCTCCGGGGTCGACCCAGCCTAATGAATTGGGTACCAGAGCAACTCTGGGAAGGTTAAGGCGGCCGGCGTGATGCTGACCACGTCACCCCTAGTGTGCCGATGGTCAAGAAAATATGGGCCTAACACCATATTCCCAATATGCCTCAATGGGCGTGTAACGAGATCCTTCACCTTTTTTTTACCTTAAATTGGTGACGTAACTGGATTTGCAATATAGAAGGTGCGTCATACCTCGTGTCATCAACATTTCGTTTTCTTCTTCCGATCCCCAACATTTTGAGTTCCCACTCTTTACCTTTGTGTATTCGGGGTGAGTTCCAGGGCTTTCTTGCAAACCCCAGAGGGCTTCCCCAGCTCAGCTGGCTCAACATTGGTAAAACATACCAGAGCCACTAACTGGTGGCGGATGCAATGCCACGAGTTTGATCGTTCTCTACCGTAGAGGGGATTGTTATCTTCTCTACCCTAGAGGGGATTGTTATCTTCTCTGCCCTAGAGGGGATTGTTATCTTCTCTACCATAGAGGGGATTGTTATCTTCTCTACACTAGAGGGGATTGTTATCTTCTCTACACTAGAGGGGATTGTTATCTTCTCTACCATAGAGGGGATTGTTATCTTCTCTACACTAGAGGGGATTGTTATCTTCTCTACCATAGAGGGGATTGTTATCTTCTCTACACTAGAGGGGATTGTTATCTTCTCTACACTAGAGGGGATTGTTATCTTCTCTACACTAGAGGGGATTGTTATCTTCTCTACACTAGAGGGGATTGTTATCTTCTCTACCATAGAGGGGATTGTTATCTTCTCTACACTAGAGGGGATTGTTATCTTCTCTACACTAGAGGGGATTGTTATCTTCTCTACCATAGAGGGGATTGTTATCTTCTCTACACTAGAGGGGATTGTTATCTTCTCTACACTAGAGGGGATTGTTATCTTCTCTACACTAGAGGGGATTGTTATCTTCTCTACCATAGAGGGGATTGTTATCTTCTCTACACTAGAGGGGATTGTTATCTTCTCTACCATAGAGGGGATTGTTATCTTCTCTACACTAGAGGGGATTGTTATCTTCTCTACCATAGAGGGGATTGTTATCTTCTCTACACTAGAGGGGATTGTTATCTTCTCTACCCTAGAGGGGATTGTTATCTTCTCTACCCTAGAGGGGATTGTTATCTTCTCTACACTAGAGGGGATTGTTATCTTCTCTACACTAGAGGGGATTGTTATCTTCTCTACACTAGAGGGGATTGTTATCTTCTCTACCATAGAGGGGATTGTTATCTTCACTACACTAGAGGGGATTGTTATCTTCTCTACCATAGAGGGGATTGTTATCTTCTCTACACTAGAGGGGATTGTTATCTTCTCTACCCTAGAGGGGATTGTTATCTTCTCTACCCTAGAGGGGATTGTTATCTTCTCTACCATAGAGGGGATTGTTATCTTCTCTACACTAGAGGGGATTGTTATCTTCTCTACACTAGAGGGGATTGTTATCTTCTCTACACTAGAGGGGATTGTTATCTTCTCTACCATAGAGGGGATTGTTATCTTCTCTACACTAGAGGGGATTGTTATCTTCTCTACCATAGAGGGGATTGTTATCTTCTCTACACTAGAGGGGATTGTTATCTTCTTTACACTAGAAGGGATTGTTATCTTCTCTACACTAGAGGGGATTGTTATCTTCTCTACCCTAGAGGGGATTGTTATCTTCTCTACACTAGAGGGGATTGTTATCTTCTCTACCATAGAGGGGATTGTTATCTTCTCTACCATAGAGGGGATTGTTATCTTCTCTACACTAGAGGGGATTGTTATCTTCTCTACCATAGAGGGGATTGTTATCTTCTCTACACTAGAGGGGATTGTTATCTTCTCTACACTAGAGGGGATTGTTATCTTCTCTACCCTAGAGGGGATTGTTATCTTCTCTACACTAGAGGGGATTGTTATCTTCTCTACACTAGAGGGGATTGTTATCTTCTCTACACTAGAGGGGATTGTTATCTTCTCTACACTAGAGGGGATTGTTATCTTCTCTACACTAGAGGGGATTGTTATCTTCTCTACACTAGAGGGGATTGTTATCTTCTCTACCCTAGAGGGGATTGTTATCTTCTCTACACTAGAGGGGATTGTTATCTTCTCTACACTAGAGGGGATTGTTATCTTCTCTACACTAGAGGGGATTGTTATTTTCTCTACCATAGAGGGGATTGTTATCTTCTCTACTCTAAAGGGGATTGTTATTTTCTCTGCCCTAGAGGGGATTGTTATCTTCTCTGCCCTAGAGGGGATTGTTATCTTCTCTACTCTAAAGGGGATTGTTATTTTCTCTACCATAGAGGGGATTGTTATCTTCTCTACTCTAGAGGGGATTGTTATCTTCTCTACCCTAGAGGGGATTGTTATCTTCTGTACCCTAGAGGGGATTGTTATCTTCTCTACCCTAGAGGGGATTGTTATCTTCTCTACCCTAGGGGGGATTGTTATCAACATTACCAATATATTCCTGTCAGTATTCTAGACCTGCGTAAATATAGTGTCGGGCTTAGGGAATACAAATGGCCAAGTGATGTATCACTGGCTTTATAGACAGACAGACAGACAGACTGACAGACTGACAGACAGCAGACAGACAGACTGACTGAGTGATTGATTGATTGATAGATAGATAGATAAATAGATAGATAGATAGATAGATAGATAGATAGATAGATAGATAGATAGATAGATAGATAGATAGATAGATAGATAGATAGATAGATAGATAGATAGATAGATAGATAGATAGATAGATAGATAGATAGATAGATAGATAGATAGATAGATAGATAGAAACATTTATTTATACTCATCCGAACTGCATAGTATAAATGGGGAAAAATTACAACCTTACTCATGTAGGGAAGAAGGTTGGTGATAATGACGAGCGCTCGTTTCCAATTTGAACGTTAGGGTAAGACAGAATTGGCCTACTGCACCCTCAGACATGTCGTAGAAGGCAAATGCTGTGAGGTTGTGCATGGGGCTGGTAACCTCATCAAGTGAAGCTAAGTGCCACATAAACTACTGCTGTAAGAGCATGTGAATGCTTGATGCAGGCTTCCTGCAAAACGACCAGTTGTAATGGTAACGCCATGCTCCGTAAGGGTTCTAAGGAAAATGAATGCACGAATGAATTTGAAGCATAATAAAGCGTCTTTATATAATTACAAGCCCGTCATAAGACGGGAATTAAATTCAAAAGCACCAATACCTAACGGCAATTTTACTTATTCAAAAGTATTAAAAAAACCACTGTGCATCACCACAGTACACGAACTACGTAGCAGCAGCGAGGATCCCAATGTGTGTATACGGGATCATACATTCTATAAATATTTTTGTGCACACCGTCATTTGCGCATCCTTCTTTGGTAAGTGTTACTATTTTCGGGAGAGTACATATAAGGGAAACAATACCATTAATGTCTAACTTTCAACCAAAGTTGCATCCCTTAGCGTTACGCACTGGCAGAAAAAGCTGGGATTTTAAAAATAGGATGTCAAGGCTGTGTTCAGCTTCACTCACCTTCAGAAAGCACTTGTTCAAGCTCAGATTGTGTCTTATTGAGTTCTGCCACCCCTGTTTGTTGTCCAAGCTCAGATTGATGTCGTTGTAGCTTATTCCTGCCCTCGGCGGCACACTGATCTTCATCGCTGCTGCAGGGTTTTTCCTGAAAGTTAACGAATATGTATACAGATCCATTAGACTCGAAGGAGACCTTAGGCAACTCGTAAGAGGTAACAAATATGATGTTTTGTATGAAGATGGCAACCTCATCATTACGGCAACGTAAAAAGAATAGCTACAGAAACAGTTACTACAATAGCATGGGGGATTTGATGCAAGCTTCCTGCAGGGAGACAGCTGCAATCTATGCACCATGTTCCATAAGAAGCAACAGTAGTAGTGAATGAAAACATTAATAAGTAGCTTATCTCTGGAATGTTTCTTTCACGATTCCGCGAATGACTTTCGTAAATTTAAATAAACTGCAAAAAGAACAATGATTTATTCATGTGTTATAGATTTTAATCCGTGCAACAAAATGTAATGAGACATCTAAAAACCATAAAAGAGTTTGGTTTATTTAGTTTTGCACGTCTACATGCTCTGTTAAGTGTTGTAGGGATATTTAGTTACCGATTGCCTGTTCTAATGTCAGGTCACTACAATTTCTTAACGCTTTCTCAAATTTAAAAAAAAAAAAAAAAAATGGTTGTTTCTATTGGGAGACCTCTCGCCCTGAATTTAGATCTTCTGGTATTGAAGACTGATGTGGGGGTAACTAAGCAAGATTTAAACGAGGTACCCAAAGCGTTTTAATTTCTTCCTATTACAAGATGCATGAATTTAGTCCCACTACCTTTCTAATTTCTTCAGGTTTCATTATATCTGCAACGGTCAACTATGTCTTCTTAACCTTGTTATCAATCGATTTGTTAACTTGTTTTTCTGTTAGCTTGGCATTAGTAGAGAACAGTGTGTAGAAAATAAGCTATATATCACATGTCATTGTGTATCTATAGATGAATATGGATAATCTAACAATGAAATCAGTGTTGCGATATGAATTTGGCAACAAAGTAGTTGCGCAGAACAAAATGGCATTGGTATTTCGGGGTGATGATGAAATATTTTGAAGTGTACACTTAGGTGCACATTTGTTGAACGTGTATGGTAGAAACAGTATTGTATTAACCAATCAAGAGTGGAAGATAAAAAAAGGATGACGTTTTGTGTTGGTCGAACGGCGACATAGTGTGGTAAACAGATGATTGAAGACGGATGCCTGAAGTATAGGCTAACATTTTTGTTTATGAGTTCAATAACTCAGAAAAGACATGGAATGATGTTGCAGCTGTGAGTTATACTAGTTATGGGGGAAATCATAGACTATGTATTTAGTAATGTCTTACGTCTTCGTGGGCTGGGAGGTTCATACACTGTTAAATCGGAGTCTTTATAACCTTTCCGGTTACTGAAGGGTGCGAAGGGTCATTGTCGAGAAGAGTGGATTGACTGTTTGTGAATTGAATACCCCTACGGTTTAAGATTGACAATCTTACTGGATAGCGTGCCTTTTTGCTTATATTCTTCTTCTTCTTCTTCTTGCTCGTTCGCCTTCAAACTTCCACATTTATGACCTCTAACAAAGGCAGTAGTCAATTCAAGGTTCCCGACATAAAGACTGACATGACATAGAATTATAATGACCGTCACTGAGTATTCTACCTGAAGTATTCGAAATAAACATGTTGATTTTGATATAACCAGTATGGACCTTACATATTGACTCAGTTGGCAGTTGTGCGCCATGCATTGCGTTTCATGGTTAATGTCGAAGCCACATAGCCAGCCCATAGCAGAGAAAAGCAAAGCTGGCCTGTTTGTGAGCAGACTTTCATAAGTGATAAGCTCAGATCCGTAATACTGTGTCTGAAGGGTAAGTTAACTTGTATTAATCGTTGGGTTACAAATATTTTGGTGTTATATTCATTGCTGTAATATGTTAGCATTGACTTTGCACTACCTTCTGATATCTTTGCATTAATGTTAGCATTGACTTTGAATTACCTTCTGATATCTTAATCTTGATACTCTAAACCCTGTGCAGATATCTGAAATTGGTTTTTAAACTGAATATAACCTGAACAGTTCTGAACAGCATGGCGCAGTTAGAAGTCCTTGTCAGGACTGCACAATACTAGCAATAAGAAAGACAGAAATAAAAAATAATTGTAAAGGATGTCTATAATCTAACGATGTATTTTATTGATTGTATGACGTACTTCTTTGATTAACATGACCACGGCTTCATGGTCTATGTTGTCTAAATAAGGATTCTGATCAATAGTGGCCTTTCGTCATTGGAGGATCTTCTTGGTGATTGGAAAAATATAGCATAATCTGTGCATATGCTTCAGGTTCTTATCCGAGAGAGTGACAACAAAAGCTTCAGAAAAGAAGCATACCAGATTGCAGTGTGTGATTCAAGGACCACCTCTGCATTTGCTGGATAGTAGCATTGTAGCTACCAGTCCATGTGGATTAAGTATCTTGACATCACCACATGTATGCAGTGAAAGGAGCTGATTAGATAAGTAATCATTACTTCAAAGAAAGCAATTCAGAAGTTACCAATTGCCCGAAATGATGAACAAAGACATCGACACCATAAAATTGTCCAGCTTGTGATTTGTATAAATACATATCTGCAATCGTTACCGAACTTCAATTTTAATTAATAAATGTACAGATATATTTCATAAATCGCAGTAGATTGATTTTGTTTAAATTCCAGTTCTGTTCAAAATTGTATTATTGTGTGGAAATTAAGAGAATTATTTAATATTCTAAAATTGGAAGGGATAATTAAGGAGCTGCATTTCACATCAACTATTAATACAAACACCCTTAGAGCTTAGGATATGTCTAGCGAGAAGGTCACTTTACAGCTCTCTTCAAGAGCTACCATCTTAAACAATGCAGTTAACCACCTGACTTGTCCTGTGCCATCCCTACACCAGTTCACCAGCTCTCTTCTCCATTTCTGAGAATTAAATCTATTATTGTCTGTCCAACATCCATCTGACTACACAGATCTTCATTGCTTCTGACTGAAATATGCTGTTCTTTGTTTTACTTCTCTGGCCTAGTGTATTGACAATTTCATGTCAAACGCCACTGTTATATTCATTTCAAACGCCACTGTTATATTCATGTCAAACGCCACTGTTATATTCATGTCAAACGCCATTGTTATATTCATGTCAAACGCCACTGTTATATTCATGTCAAACGCCACTGTTATATTCATGTCAAAGTAATCTGCCTTTTACAATTACTTAACAACAGTGGCGGCTCCTAATGAAAATTCTTCGAATTTGTTAGCAGAAAACAGAGAACTGGTTTTTTGGAGCGACCAAGAGGCGAAGCATAACTGTGGAAGCCGAGATGCAAAGAATGAACCAGAGCTGGGATACTGCACAAAGGATGGTCGCTGACCGAGCAAAGCGGAAGCTGTTTGTTCATGTAATACATGACGCCACCTGGCGTGATGGCCACTGGCTGCTTTGACAGCCAGCAGCTATGGATCCATGAAGAAGAGAGGAGGTTTCAATTAGTTGGCTGGTGTGGATATATATATATATATATATATATATATATAATGTAGCATTTAACGAGACATTTTCCACCGTTTAAACTATGACCTCACTCCAACAGCTTGCGTATTTGTCGAGAGACGATGACAGAAACAATTATATTACTCCTTACTTCAGAGCAAAGCGTTCAATTGGCAGAGTGGTTAGAGCGCTTTCTCGTTAGTGGCAAAGGTACGGTGGTCGAAACACGGAGGCGTCACGCTCCAGTCTACACAGCTGTAAATAGGTACACTGACTCTACTCTTGAGTTAGGGATGGCAGAGGCAGCGAGGAAGGAAACAGGTCATCCTACCTCGCGAACCTGGACCTGGTATGGTGAAGTCTCTAACACTTCACTCGCATACAGCAGTATCTGCTATGGACTAACTTTACTGTTAAGCGTCCGATTGGCAGATTGGTTAGAGCACTGGCCTCCAGCGGGAAAGATACCGAGTTCGAAACATGGCTACGTCACAATCCTGTCTACCCAGCTGTAAATGCGGACCTGACTCTGCTCTTGAGTTAGGGATTGCAAATGCAGCCAGGAAGGGAACTGGTTTCCGCCCACTGTTAAAACTGGACGTAGTATAGTGAAATCTCTAACACTTAACTCCCCTACAGCAGTATCTGCCATATTATTATCTTTTACTTCAGAGCCGACCTTCAGTGTGGCAAGCCAGGCTGTCATATTGGGCAGACGTTCATAACCGAAAAGTTCTTATGGAGAACGAAACATGTCTTACAATTTTGATTTCTCAAAATCAGTGAAATTGTGAAATGAGCTCAAGTGGCATAGTGATTAGAGCCCTTGCTTCTCAAGGCTTGGAACCTAGATACAACGCTCCGGTTTACTCAGCTGTAAATGAGTACTTGACCCTGCTTGTGAGTAAGTGAAAGCAAGGGCAGCGAGGAAGGGAACCGGTCACCCCGTCAAATAAACCTGAGACACAGTATAGTAAAGTCTCTAACTCTTCACTTCCCTACGGTAGTATTGGCTGTGGGATTACTGTCGTACATTTTTTTTAGATAGGTATAGAGATTTATTTGGTCCCGTCTGAGTAGAGCAGAAGGTGCGGTATTTGAGGAAGAAAGGTGTTAGAATAGATTCCACGAGTGAAATAGATTAAGTTGAAAATCCGTCTCTGGAATGAGTGGTTTCTCTAGTCCAGCCTATCTATACGACTATCATTAGAAGAAGGCGATCTGTCACACTTCCCTATAATGTTAATTATAAGTTATCTACACACACACACACACACACACACACACGCAGTTATGTGACAACAAGACACACAAACGGGAAAAAAACTATCTATAATTGGGTATGGGGCTGACCAACACGATAAATTAAGTTGTGTTTAGTTTATTATCACTTAAACTTCTTACAACATCAAACATATAGAAATCAATATAAATCAAGATTACAGATATATGAAAATAACCCAATAAGTGCCCTCCCCTCCGTTGAGAAAAGATCCCGCAAGAAGTTAATAACCCAAAAGGTCAAAGATTAACACTAGGGTATAGGATAGACAGTATAGTAAAGAACAAAGTTTCTACTTAAGCTATCCCGTAAAATAATCAGGTTAGCGATCAGAAAAAAGAAAAAAAAGAAGTGGATACAAAGATTGTAACAAAGGAAAATATTTTTCTCTCGCTCTCGGTCTTTCACTCTGTCATTATGTGGCCACAAACACACTTGCTTACCCGATACTTGGTTTAGGTATCCCTTGGAAAAACAATAACAATAGTATGAACCTATAGTGTCAGGTGGGTCGCCCAAATATGGCCCCAGACTAGCCTTGGTATTTAATAATAATTTCAAGGTAGTCGCCAAACTTGGTAAGTTAATTTTTTCCTGGATGAGTCCTTTATCACCGCATATAGTTATTGAAGAAGGACGTTCACAGTTATAAACAAAGGAGAAAAAATAGTTCCTGTATTGTTTAGCCTCTAGGTTCTACGACTGTTACATTATAAAACTGATGATAAATCCCCACTTTCCTTGGGATGAGTGCCGAATATGAAACAACGTTATCTCCTGGATAAAAAAAATTCACTTTGGAAAACGACTGTCAGTAGTCGGGAAAAAAATGTTATGATTATTGCCGCAGCGGGCTGATAAATTGAATAAAACAATCTGGATATTTGTAAGTCCAGTTTAGCTCAAGTTACAGTTCATATGCCTTCAGTAACTGAGAAAAGGCCCACAATTAGAGAAAACACGCTGTCCGCTGGTTTTGACCAAGCCTATATTGGGAAGAAAACAAAACATTTAACCAAAATGACAATCCTATGCTATCACGCATAAAGTGTGATCTCTTATCCTCTCCGTCCTCTAATTAAATTAAAAGGCACACGATATTTTAAGCTTTTACCATCACGCTTCGCTTAGCAAGTACGGATTTGGGTTTTAGGCATGCAGCCGCCCCCCCCCCCCCCCCTTTCCGACCTGGTAAAACACTCAGTGCACGATGTCAGTTGTAATTTAATTATGACTACGCCCTTAACAAACGTCGCCGGTCATTACTAGCTAGTTGATTGTTGGCGTCTATCGGTTTTTTTAACACATGATATAAACACTAGTCATTTTTTTTAAATTTACACACAAAGAAATATAATGCGCATACTACTCTGTCACTTTATCCGTCACTCTTAACATTATACTTAAGTCAGCTAAATTATGGTTGATGGATTTTACATTACTGAACCACTGGCAAGAAAATATCCGAGCGTTTACTATTTCGCTAGTCTTAACGCTAGGGAATAGCAGTGAATAAAATGGTAAAACTTTTAACACATTTAATACCTAAGCACAACTTAAATTATTACCACAATCAGAAACTTAAATCCCCACGGGACAATTTAACACATTTAGCGAATAAAATGGTTTCTAGTCTGGCGTGATTGGATTTATCTGAAATTTCTGAGAGACTGATAACTGTAGAGGAGAGAAGGCAGAATATATACAGATTTTGTGTAATATCTCCAAAGGATGCGATACTTCACACCTTCTGGGTTTTGGGGGATTAAAAAATCTAAGTTTCCTGAGATGAAAGGTTTTGCTATTCGCTCTACTGGCGTTTGCCGACGAACATCATACAACGTGAGTCGTACATCTTAGATTGTCTCCCCCTGCCGTAGATCAAATACTTAAGAAATACTTAAGTCCCCTGAATTTGTGAACATCAAACAGTTACACAGCAAAATTATGCCCGTCGTTTCACCTCCAAGAACCCGATTATTTCTACGCGCGCTTCTGTCTGTCAAAAAAATGATGATTGGCAAATCGCTCGCGTGATAATTCAGATAAACGAATCATAACTCGCTGACTGTTATCTGGCAGGTCGCGGCCTAGCTAATAGGTCTGTTTGTAAACACTCATTAGCGCAGGAAAGACAGAAAAAAGTAGGCGTGGCTTCAAAGGTGAGTCAACAGACAGAGAATTGCGTGGTTGGCTTTAGCAAAACGTAAACGCTAATTAAGGAAGCAAACGTGGTCGGATCTCCGTAGCTATATTTACATCACAATTACCTTTTTCACAAAATACAATGCTAAATAAAATTACATTTTAAGTGATTTGCCGTGAAGCCGCGCGAGTTTAGCAAACATGTGTCACTTTTAAATAAAAGTGTTTTGGAACCTACGGTCTAGATGGCAGAATTAGGTTACGGATGGGGGAAGGGTAAAGGGGCGCCAAGTGGCATACGTCGGAAAAGAGAGTTCTTCTTCTTCCTCGTTCGTCCTGAAAAGGACGTTGGTTGCGTTGTGCCCGTTTACAGCGAAGCTGCGATATTTGCGCCTTTCGGCCGACACATCCGATTTCCGCACGGCATTTTTTTGGGACCGGGTTAGCCTTCCCACTTCGATCCCTACTCACTCAGCCAGACTGTAGTGATGCAGCCTGGTTCGTTGACTCTTGACGCAAGCAGTCAAGCTATGGGTCGCTGACTACATTCTCTATTGTTGCGTCTTTGGGACCCTGGAAAAGAGAGTTGAGAAGAAGATGTCAGTAATTGGAAAGAGGATGACAATTGCTACCTTCGCTTTAAGACAGAACTTTGTTGTGCGGTGTATACAAATACAACAAGTATGTTCAGTTGTACAGTATATACAAGTATAACAGGTATGATGACTCTCTTATAAAAAGAAGGTAAAGGTAGTCCCCTAGCAGATACTGCCGTAGGGGAATGAAGTGTTAGAGACTTCACCATACTAGGTCCAGCATCGAGAGGTGGGGGTGACCAGTTCCCTTCATCGCTGCCTTTTCATTCCCTAACTCAAAGTCAAGTACTCATTTAATGCTGGGTAGACTGGAGCGTGTCGGTACCGTGATTCGAACTCGGCACCGTTGCCGCGAGAGACCAGCGCTCTATCTACTGTGCCATTCGGACGCTTGTTGAACGATATATACAAGTATAACAGATATAAGACGATTAGCAAGTTACAGAAACAAACTTACGTTCCACGGGAAAAATAGGGTGGTTGATTATGATGGTGATAAGGAAGAAAAGAATAGGATATGCATCTTAAGTATTAGATAAAACATGGAGAATTATAGTATTCTTTTATGTGTTATTTATTTGTTGGTGTGTTTTTTGCCAAAGGTATCGTCGGCAGAGCACGATCTCCGTAGCTCCAGCGGTGATTCTTGTTTGAAAGAAAACTCATGGTAGCATCGCAATAGAAGGTGAAACATTCGGTCACCCTGGAAGGGCCACCATACCAGGGCAGAGGCAACGGATGTCCCTTAGGGAGTCCATCTGCCTGGTGCCGCCCCGCTCGCACGCCAGACAGCCAGTGTTTATGACTGTTCACCCAAGAGCCACGCAGTCCCTAGGCACACTGGTTCACCTTAGACTTGGGGTCATGACAAAGAAAATGTGCTTCAAACGAGCTGATCTTGCTTCAAACATAGCAATAGACGACATTACGAACGCCTCAAGATGGCGACTTAAATTTGGACGTTACGAATTTCCACCTTCATATACTGTAGAAACCATGTGTTGACTAGAGTTCTACCGATCTTATTACAGTTCTGAAACTTTTTTTTGGGCCGGGCATCCTACTTTATTACTTGAGAAGATAGTGGCGAGACAATTAATAACCACCTTGAAAATGCACACATGCTCCCTCATACCCTGGGCAGTTATAGACCAATAAAAGTATCATGGGGCAACGCTGGAACATTTGTGTACGATGTATATGAGGGTTTCCAGGGCAAACAAGAAATGGTGGCCGTGGCAATTGACCTAGAGGAAGCTTACAACAGTGTTGACTTTGCAACCTTGATGGACTGTGTAATGGAATGTGGTGTAAACCCATGGCTAACAAGGTGGAAATCAGCTGCCTTAACTGACAGAGCAGTTGCATTTCGCTTGGGAACATGGACATCAGAACCAATGACCATTTGCCCAGGATTACCCCAGGGTTCTCCATTATCACAGGTGCTGTTTAACATCTATACAGCAAAAATAGTTACAATCCAACCAACAGGTTTGGGACGAACAATAACTGTTGCCGATGACATTCTCATTTACAGGACTGGTTCAGATAGAAATGAAATGGTTAAAAGCATACATGAGACACTTCAAGCAGTTTCTAAATGGTGCGACGAAACCAGTTCCAAGGTCAATCCTAACAAAGCCTGTGTACTTTGGTGCTCCTTGAATAACTCCATTTTGAAAGCAGATCTTCCAGACATTACTCTCAGTGGACAGAAAATTGAAAGGCAGAACAAGTTGAAATACCTTGGAGTAACATTCGATCGTGGGCTATCATACAAGCACTATGTTGATCACATCATACAAAAGTGCAAGAGAGGTCTGACAGCCCTAA
Source organism: Oreohelix idahoensis (assembly GCA_024509875.1). Lineage (NCBI taxonomy): Eukaryota > Metazoa > Mollusca > Gastropoda > Stylommatophora > Oreohelicidae > Oreohelix > Oreohelix idahoensis. Next base: position 529,250 of record JAMPIV010012015.1, read on the forward strand.
AAACAATGGCTGCAGCGCACCTGGAGCAGAGACTACTGTTTCTCCTGTATCATCAGCTGGTCTTGTCTGTAATCTAGTATTGCCTGGGAATACTCACGCTGTCAATATTACAGTCTGAGTGACTGGAACGCATTCAAAACGAAGGGATGCGAATAGTCTTGGGCTGAACTCGAGATACCCCTATTGTGATGATACGGCACATGCTTGGATTGCTTTCAATTAGATCCAGATATACGATGGCCCAGGTAAAAGCGTATATGCGTGTAACCACAGACAAAAGGCATCCCCTGCTGGGAACATAGTTGACATAAAAGGAGCGAGAATAAAGAGGGGGATGTCATGGATGGCGCAGGCGGAGGAGACTATTAGACATGTGACCCCAGTTGAAAGTATATTCAAGGGAGAAGAGTGGAGTAAGTCAGATGAGAGCTGGATGAACTACCAGCAAGTCATCATCAGCCTTGGTAGAGAATGCAGAACATGTGCCAATGGGAGAGCAGAGCTGAAAGTTGATCAGCTTATAAATGTTAATGTTGGGGATGATGATGCCATTGTGTACACTGATGGGTCTGTAATCTGTGGTAATAAATCAGGGTGGGGGCTTCTCTGCTAGAGTAAAGGGCAGAACCGTCGCTGAACGTAGCGGGGCTTACATGATAAGCGTTCAAATCCTGGGTAAGCCACTCACGTCTGTTGTTTTTCTGTTGTCCAAGTGTTCTACTTCTTTATTTCCTACGAGTGCCTGAAAACATATCTTTATGTTTGTCTAATATTAATTTACATGATAACAACCTCCAGCATGAGAATGGAGGTAGAGACAGTTACTGCTGCCTTAAGATGGCTGTCTGAGACTTTATTAACAAAGGCAGTTATTGTATCAGACTTACAATCCGTGCTTCGAAAGGTCCAAAATGGTTGGCATCGACATGAATGGAAAACCTCCAAAGAAGCATCGAATCTTCAAGAACTGATATGGATCTACTGTTCTGGTCATGCCGGGGTACGTGGCAATAAAAGAGCTGACAGACTAGCTTCAAGAGCACCCATAAAAGGTGCATTGGCCATAGATAAGGAAGAAATACTGAGGGCGATTCATGTTCGTCTATTAGAAAATGACACTGCAATCGATGAATCATCAAGGCTAAGATTGCTGGAATTTGGCATCAAACGTAAGACCAGCAGGGATGGACGTATGAGACGACGCATCCGTCGTGTATACAACTAGTGCGCAACAGGAACTATTAGCATTCATACCCTTCGACATTTGCTGCGGGAGACTGAGCAGCGTTCAAATCCTGGGTAAGCCACTCATGTCTGTTGTTTTTCTGTTGTCTGGTGTTCTACTTCTTTATTTCCTGCGAGTGCCTGATAACATACCTTTATATTTGTTTCATATTAATTTACTGTTTACAGGCCTCGGGTTTCCCTCCCTTATGTGTTACTTACGGGTTTACCCGGAGTGCAATGACGTCGATTCTGATTAACAATAACAATGGTGTGGTTTTTTTTTTTTTACATAAGCCGTAGTCAGCATGCCCGCAAGAGATGTGCAATTTTCTCAGATTTATGTTGCCTACGTCATATTGACAGAATGATTAGTGCTCTGGTCTCTAGCGGCAAAGTTACGGGGTTGGAATCACGGCATCGTCACGCTCAAGTCTATCCAGCTGTAAATGGTACGTGACTCTGAATTTATTTATTGATAGAGTAGGAAACTTGTCATACCCCCCCCCCCACCACCTCTCGATGCTGGACCTTGTATGGTGGTCTCTAACACTTCACTCCTCTACGGCAGTATCTGCTATGTGGGCTATCTTTACCGTTACCTTTTAGTCTAATTATGATTAAAGTTAATAAAGCCATCTCGGATGCGTGAAAGTCTAAGAAGAATGTTTTAGTTACTCAAATATATTGACACAAGAGGATGAGGAATACGAACGCAGACCTGAATACATCTTCAAGAAAGATGCACCTTGTTACGCACAGATTCTTTTATTGGCAATGAATAGAGATATATATATATATAGAAAGATATTTATTTTGGGTCTAAGATTAGAACTCTAGTCAAAGGGCGAATACTCATTCTTTGCTTCGAGTGAAAGTATATATGTAGTTGTCCCACTTGAATATAGTTCAAAGTTAACTTTAGCGCATGCCCAGACTGGGTGTGTTTTGAAAAGGGACTTCCGTCTTGTTTGGGTGAAAAAAAGGCGGGTTCCGTCATGTCGAGATGTGATCTGTGTACGGGGCAAGACATGTTCTGATGTCCCCGAGTTTTTCTTTCATCATGGGGAAAACCTTCTGTGAATTTGATGGCAGGTCTATTAACATTAGTCCCATGTGTTTAATTCTAACGTCTGGAGACGGTTGGAATTGTGGTGTTTTCGAACACAAAGATAATCGCTCTTCCTACTTTGTCCTGTAGCCGGTGAAGTTAGACATTGTTGTTCGACTCAATCGCATCGTCAGGCAGAGGAGAGACTCTGTTGTTAGAAGTACACCAGATATCTCTATACCTGATATATCTATGTTTCAGGCTACTTATGCCCACAGAACAGTTATTATTATGTTCCTCGAACTTCGCTATGCCAGCGGAGATGCGTCTACGAAGGTTAGACTTAGAAAATATGTCCACAGAAGGTCAACGTGAACTGGATTCATAACCCGCCATTTCCGTGCGGCTTGTATTGAGACTTGCCTATATTTATATGATCCATTTGTATCAGGAAAGAGTTGCTTAACTCGCATATTGCTAATGTTTGAGCTGAACCTGCTGAAGCTAACATATCTATGAGATCAGCTTACTTGAATGCACAATTTATTGAGGAACTTTACATTATGCTGATTGATATGCCCTACATTGCTTGTGATTGACTGTCAGTGTCAGCGTACCTATTGTGGCGTCCTAATAAATGTTTGGAAACGTCACCAGCTATTATTTATTCACTTCCTCGTCGTGAGTCAGTGTGACGTCCATGTAACGAGTATACAGTTGCTCTGGGTGGAACTTTATCCATATCATCTCTCCATACATAATGTCAACGCACCACCCACGCAAACCAGTCCAGAGACACCCTACCTCTTCATCTCCATCACCTCTGACATCTGTGAGCGTCTACCTTGGTTCGGGTGTCCGAAGATAGTGTGAAGAAAAATAATAACAACACAGAATAACACATTATCATTGTGGTGGCCAAATGCTGGTTTGGGCTGGCACCAGCACATTCGGGGTCCATTACCCATTCGACATTCAGCAGGCAACATTCTTCATTCAAGCCGTGAAGTACTTTATCGGTTCAAGACATCTCCATCTACAACGAGATATAGCAAGTTGGCTGTATTTTCAAAGTACCCGGCGTTGCCGATACATTGCAGTCTTTTGAGAAGGTCAAGTACCATTACTTTGTTGCCATGTTTTGAAGCCCAAGTTACGATACAAGATTGCAGTAACTAGGTCAGCGCTTATTGACATCTACGTTGTGCAGACATTCCTACACAGAACAGCGCGGAAAGTACAGACATTGTTTATATTAAACAGACATTGCTACACAACAGAATACTTTGGAGACCACTAACTATTGTCGTTGTAGTTTCCTTCAACGGTGGATCTTCTCTACATTATTATCTTGTGTTGAACTTTAATAGTTTAGGCCAGTATTAATTTATGAAAGTGGCAGTTAATTTTGATTGAACTGTACCATTGTGGGATATAACTGAGCCTTTGTTGCAACACACACTATTATATGCTATATATGTATTTATATTATTTGTTTGTGTATTAAATTAGTTTATGTTTTGCGGGAGGCTGGGAAGGTGACTAGTATAGGGTATACCAAGTAATATAGGTCCTATGTTAGTGTTCTGTAGGTGCAATTTTCTTGATTGAAAATTTGCTGCAACATCTGTTGCTATTTGTGTTAGTTGTGACGATCTGTACCATCGTTGTTTTGTAATATTTTTTCTGTTTTTCAGTTTTGTTTTGATTTGTTTGTATATGTACGTCTAACCTTTTCTATCATTTAGTTCTATACACCTTTTATATTTATACACTGTGACGTCATTTGTGTTGTTATTCCCTCGCGGTTGTCATTACAGGTTCTGTGATTATTTTCTTTAGTTTCCTATTTGATTTATTTGATTTCTGCGAATGTTTTCATATTGTCTTTTATGATTGTCTTTTTTATGTATGTTGTTGGTTGACATATGCTATTTATAAGGTATATTTGCACTTGTGGTATAGAGTAAACCAGTAGTTTATTATTATCATACAAGTAATTATACAAGATCTTACTAAAGGCTTGTCCCCCACAGAGATTGGGATAGTGAGCTGATTAATCAAGTTATTAAGAACTTGTTGCTGTTTACTCTGAAATATATATTGCATTATTGTTTCAAGTAATTAGTATCATTGTTATACACCATGTCTACATTAGAATACTTCATTGCACAAGGGAGATCCCTTGATAAGTCTGGTAAAGAATTAGAAGATTATGCAACTGCTCAATTCGCCATGGTATTAAAGTCAGAAGAAAAGAGACAAAAAGAGGAAAATAAAAGATTGAAAACAGAAGCTGAACAAAAGAAAGCAGAAGCTGATGAAAGGAAATTCCAGATGGAGATGGAAGAGAAAAAACTTCAAGCTGCTGCTTAGGAGAGAAAATTTCAAATCGAGGAGAAAAAACTTCAAGCTGCTGCTGAGGAAAGAAAACTTCAAGCTGCTGCTGAGGAGAGAAAATTTCAGGCTGAAGAAAAAAGATTGCAAAGAGAAGCTGAGGCTGAAGATAAAAGATTAGAAGCTGAGGAGAAAAAAGCAATGAGAGAACATGAACATCAAAAAGAACTTTTAGCATTTGAGATAGAAAAATTGAAATTGACAAATATGAGTAATGTTAATCAGTCCTCTAGTAGTAATGGTAAACCCTTTACTTACAAGGTCAAGGTACCAGCGTTCAATCCTTCCAGTGATGACATAACATTCTGGCTGGATAGATTTGAACGTTCCTGTCGAGCTCCTAATGTGGATAGATCACAATATGCTAATCAGTTATCAGAGAATTTGAAAGGTGATTCTCTGACTAGTTTAAGCTTAGTTGAAGAAACTGACAAGGATAATTATGATGTGATCAGGGCAGCATTGATAATAAAATATCAATAAACAGAGGAAGGTTATCGTCTTTTGTTTAAGACAATGAGACCTGAGACAGGGGTAGAATTCTCAGAATTCATTGCAAAAGCACGTCTTACATTTTGTGGTAAAGTGGGATGTTATAAATATTTATAGGCGACTTAGTGTACTGACTGAGATCAGCTGTGAAGGTATCTGTATCTAATAGGTGTAGTGTTTTACAGATAACCTTACTTGCTACCACATTTATACCTCAGTCAGAATTATTCTGGAATATTGTGATGACTACGTTAAATGTCTAGGGTTATGTAAATGATGAAGTGTAAGTCACAACAACAACAGACAGATAAACAATTTAATTTATTCCACCACACTTGACAACACTGTGACACTCACACACATTTAACACTCTATAAGACTATCTTAAATGAGTCACTGGTAAAGTTTCAAATATATATGTATTAATTACTTTCACTAATATATATATATATATATCCTGATTCAACTACACAGTGAACCAGGAATCACAATCAAATGTAATCACAATTTATATGTACATAATTTATAAATATGAACCTTGTAGTGACATATTTTATTAGTATTATCCTATGTGTGTCAGTTGTGTAGTAGTACTATGAGGTAATACTGGTTTTGTTTTTCAAGCTATGTTGTTATTTGTCATCATGACTTCAAGTGTTTGTTTATCTTGGAAATAGTATGGGGAAAAGTTCCCAGTTCCTATCAATTTAAACAAGGTATTGTCCCTCTATTTTACTATAATGTCAATTTTAGAGGGGGACACATAATGTTGAGCTCCTCTGGCCACAGAAGCTTATCTTTCGTGATGGCGGCAGGAAAAGACTCCTCTGCTCGATAGCTTCCCTGTGTTCTGGAGACACCTCACTGGTCGCTATCTGGACCCAGGAGTATGCTGTCAGCCTCTAGATTCAGCAAAGCTCAGACCAGGTGCTGCTTCAATAACATTAGGACCACGGTCCCACAATTCATGGAAATAATACACAATTACGTTGACTGGCAATGAATATGGCACAAAATCCGACCTGCCGCTGTCTCAGGCTTTTATTTAGAAAAATATAAGCTGAATCTCAACGCACTGTTGCTTTAGAAAGTTTATTTGAAAATGTGGTGCTGAACTGACGCTTCTAATTGACTATATTGGCGGGTCTAACCAATCGAGCCATGTTTACACAGCTTTTCAAAAAAGTACTCCTACTCACGTTTCCCTAACAAAAAAGAATTAGTATTTGTAGCCCGACTAATCGTGTTTCGCCTTACATTTACTGCGCTCCAATCAAATAGGATTTAACATGGGGACCTATTTCCCGTACAATGATGGTTTCAAAATCTGCCACTGAGCGATTCTGATTTTGGTGTTGTCTGACACCCTCACTATTTCTTTTGGCTATAATTTGTTAATTCCTAGACTATTTGCGTAACACTTAACATATTATTTGTCAGCAAGTCCTAAGGAACCCAAATATACAAATTTAAGGGAATCGAATAGGGTTTCATACAGACAGGTGTGGGGTCTATCAGTTTCATATCATATTCCAATAAGTTTGTATGCCCCGGTCGGTCTGTTAACACCTCTGCATGATTATCTAGAACCTGTTGCACTCTCTCTTTCTGATTTTTCGTTAAATGTGTACTGATTTTCACCTGTGCCGCTGTCTCACAGGGGTGTAATGGATATTCAAATGATGAAAGTGGTTCCTTTTTCATCTCCATGGCAATGGACAAGGTCAACAAGTGTGTCTCTTCCTGATTTTCTCTTTCCAAGTATTTCTTCAGGAGATTCACATGATAGATTTTTTCTTTCCCCTTCTTATCTATCTTATAATTGGTTCTAGACACCTTCTCTAGAACTGTATATGGACCTTGCCATCCAATTTGTAACTTATTCTGACTACCGGGCAGAAGAAGCAGTACCTTCTCTCCCACAGCCAAATCTCTGTCTTTAGCTTTCCTGTTATAGTAAGCAGCATGTTTTTTCCTGGCTTGTCTCAAATTTTCATTGGCAAGTTTCCAGCCAGTTTTTAAACGAGTGGTCAGCTCATTCACATATTGGTATGAGGATGTAATGTTTTCCTCTGCCTTTTCATCAGTCCACGTTCTTAACAGCGCTACATATGGAATTTTAATTTTGTGGACCTATTTGTTCATGCACCGGTATGGTCTCTTCCAATCGAAGCTCTATAGTGATGATTTTTCTTCCCAGAATTATCATTCACAAAACGACCGCTACCAATTTTTCTCTTGGGGCTTTCTCCCCACTTAGAATTCTTGATGAGGGATTTCCTCTCTACATCTTCTTCCTCCAGTTTGTTTAAGTCCGATTGAGGGATTTCCGGCTTATCCTGGGGTAAGACATCTTTTTGCACTCTCTGCACAGTGGCCATTGTAAAACAGTTTATTGAAGCTTGTCCGTGAAAAGGGGCTTCCCATTCCATTTGGTCCACTTTATCAAATTTATTTCTCTTCGTATTTTCAGGCCTAGTTTTGCCCCTTGGCGTGTCCAGGTCCTGATCAATGTTCCCACTTGTGGGTGTTCCATCATGTGCTATGCTACACCTTTCTACAAAATTCTCAATGTCCCATCTTGCCTTGGGCCAATAATAATTGTGAGCCACCTTTTGGATGATTGTACCAATTTTCTCATGGTCCCCATCTTTTTTCACAAGTAGGCTCCTTATTAAGTCTGCCCTATATCTCTTTGGAAGAACCAACTGTCTGTGACCATGGGATCTAGTTCCGGCCTTCCTATACATCAACTTGTTTTTCATGTAAAAATCTCCCTTGTCTGGAGTAGTATGACAAGTTGACAATTTCCTGAAACAAGGCTTGAGGGTCTTATCCCCAGCCTGTGCCTTCCTCATCTCTTCTGGAGTGGTATCTAACAGAATATCATCCTCCTTTCTTGAGGTCGACCTGACCTGAAGGGTGGCCATAACTATATGGTTCCTTCTGCAACGGTCAGTGTCATGATTGTTCATCTTACAATTTTTACACCATCTCTTTCCTTGGTTGAAAGATTTTCTTTCATCATATTTCCTTTCATCAAATTGTGGGGTTTTATTTTTATTGTCATACCGTGGCCTATCAAATTGGTGCTTACCTTTGTTTTGATCTCTAGGATCAAATTTATTAAAGTTCTGTGGTGCCCTAAAATTATCCACCTGTTTCTTTTTATTGCCTGATACCTCTGCCTGGGCCGCTTGATACCTTTCAGCAACATTTAGCAACTCACCCAGCCTCTCTGCACCTTGTTCCATGAGAAACTTTCTCAGGTCTGGAGCCATGGACTCTCTTAATTGTTCTATAAGGACCATTTCCTTAAGATCTTGGGTTTTCCCCAGAGAAGTCCATTTCTCCAAGTATGTCTCTAACCGTGCAGAGAACTGGTGATAGGTTTCACCTGACAGTAGTTTAGCATTCCTAAATTTTTTCCTATAAAATTCTGCGTTCTTTTCATATCTTAACAAAAGAGCCTGCTTTAGCATGTCATAATTTTCTTGATCACCTCTGTTCATTTTGGCAAAAACTTCATAAGCTGCCCCACGAAGCCCTTGAGATAACTTTAAGCTCCACCTTTCTCTTTCTAACCCATACGTGGTAGCTAATAGTTCATATCTATTTAGATAGCTCTCAATATCATCGTCTTTCTCAACAAAATGATCTAAATGAAAATTCATAGCTGAGGTTGAGGCTCCCTGACTAGCAGTGGCATCAGAAGTAAAGGGACTGGCACCATTTTCAGGAGCATGGCCTTGAAACTCAAACTCTCTTAGTCGTAACTCATGTTCCCTTTGTAATCTCTTATCCTCTCTTTCTGCTTCCCTTTCTGCAGCTAATCTCTTGTCTTCCCTTTCTGCAGCTAATCGCTTCTCTTCTCTTTCTGCCTCCAATTTCTTAGCCTCAGCCTCAATCTGCAGCCTCTTAGTCTCAGCCTCAGCCTCAAATTGTAACTTCTGAATTTCCTTTTCATCCTCTAACCTCTTATCTTCGGCCAACCTTTCAGATTCTAATTTTCTTTCGGCCTCTTTTTCTAATCTTCTTTCTTCCCGTTCAATATATTTGTCACATTCAGCAGTGACATAAGCAATCATAATTTGCCCGTCCATTCCTAACTCTTTTGCAGTCTGCACAGCAGCAGATCGAAATTTTGCCAAGTCGGCCATTTTCTAACAGGTAAATGTATGTAATGTCTAACTAAACAATACAATCTGTAATTACTTATCCAAGGACACCACAGGCACTGAGAGCTCAACGTTATTTATTTCCACCCAAGGATACCTTTTAATTCTTATTATTCTCAATATATATAATAGGAGAAAGTTCAATATCCCTGGAGCGAGACCCCAATATATGTGGTAAAGTGGGATGTTATAAATATTTATAGGGGACTTAGTGTACTGACTGAGATCAGCTGTGAAGGTATCTGTATCTAATAGGTGTAGTGTTTTACAGATAACCTTACTTGCTACCACATTTATACCTCAGTCAGAATTATTCTGGAATATTGTGATGACTACGTTAAATGTCTAGGGTTATGTAAATGATGAAGTGTAAGTCACAACAACAACAGACAGATAAACAATTTAATTTATTCCACCACACTTGACAACACTGTGACACTCACACACATTTAACACTCTATAAGACTGTCTTAAATGAGTCACTGGTAAAGTTTCAAATATATATGTATTAACTACTTTCACTAATATATATATATATATCCTGATTCAACTACACAGTGAACCAGGAATCACAATCAAATGTAATCACAATTTATATGTACATAATTTATAAATATGAACCTTGTAGTGACATATTTTATTAGTATTATCCTATGTGTGTCAGTTGTGTAGTAGTACTATGAGGTAATACTGGTTTTGTTTTTCAAGCTATGTTGTTATTTGTCATCATGACTTCAAGTGTTTGTTTATCTTGGAAATAGTATGGGGAAAAGTTCCCAGTTCCTATCAATTTAAACAAGGTATTGTCCCTCTATTTTACTATAATGTCAATTTTAGAGGGGGACACATAATGTTGAGCTCCTCTGGCCACAGAAGCTTATCTTTCGTGATGGCGGCAGGAAAAGACTCCTCTGCTCGATAGCTTCCCTGTGTTCTGGAGACACCTCACTGGTCGCTATCTGGACCCAGGAGTATGCTGTCAGCCTCTAGATTCAGCAAAGCTCAGACCAGGTGCTGCTTCAATAACATTAGGACCACGGTCCCACAATTCATGGAAATAATACACAATTACGTTGACTGGCAATGAATATGGCACAAAATCCGACCTGCCGCTGTCTCAGGCTTTTATTTAGAAAAATATAAGCTGAATCTCAACGCACTGTTGCTTTAGAAAGTTTATTTGAAAATGTGGTGCTGAACTGACGCTTCTAATTGACTATATTGGCGGGTCTAACCAATCGAGCCATGTTTACACAGCTTTTCAAAAAAAAGTACTCCTACTCACGTTTCCCTAACAACAAAGAATTAGTATTTGTAGCCCGACTAATCGTGTTTCGCCTTACATTTACTGCGCTCCAATCAAATAGGATTTAACATGGGGACCTATTTCCCGTACAATGATGGTTTCAAAATCTGCCACTGAGCGATTCTGATTTTGGTGTTGTCTGACACCCTCACTATTTCTTTTGGCTATAATTTGTTAATTCCTAGACTATTTGCGTAACACTTAACATATTATTTGTCAGCAAGTCCTAAGGAACCCAAATATACAAATTTAAGGGAGCTAAGTGGCTGCGTTCAAAATATGTATTTTCTAGGATAGTCGTGTATTTGTTTTTTTTATTTTTTTATGTTTAGAACCGCCACCTGTCCTGCTGTACTGTCAGACTAGTGTCAGGATTTTAGACATAAAACAGTAGAATGTCATGTTTCCTAATAAGCGTTTTGTAAGTTTTTAAACCTAACTCTCGTATGGGTAGTGTTTTTTATCACTGTCCATCTGAAAAAAGTATTGCTTCTGGCCTTTCGCTTGGGATACAGGGGTTCCCACAATTATAGGAATTTCCGCAGGGGAAGTCATTATAGGAACTACCCAAGTTTTCCAACATGGAGACAACGGGATCAAACTTATAGAGATTCTCATTATAATGAGCATGATAATTGTAACCATGAGAACTATGACTCAAACCCAAATAGGGGTTACAATAGAGGAAACAATAATAACTATAGAGGTTATAATAATCGAGGTAGATCACAATACAAAAAACATAAATCACATTACCAGGCAAACTCTGCACAGCAAGAGTCCGGTGAAGCCTGTAATCATACTAATGAGAATAAAAACTCTAATAATATGGCATGTTCTGCTTTTGACTTTGGGAGAGCATCCCAGTGCCCCCAATGCAAAACATTATTCGAGCCAACTACGGTGTCTACTTTAAGCTGTGGTCACCCTCTTCCCGCTCTTCCTGCGTCAGTCGTGCATGATGGAAGAGGTTCTCTTGTCTTGCACAGAGGTCTAATAAGTGATACTCCAGTCTCAATTCTTTTTGATTCTAGATGCACCACCATTGGTGTGAGACAGTCACTCGTAGATCCTTCCCGTGCCACAGGCAAAGTAGTCAAATGTGTAACATTTGGTGGCACAGTAGAGAAGTACTCTACTGCTATCATCAATATTGCTACTCCTTTCTTTACGGGAGATGTGCACGCATGTCTTCTACCGAATCCGATCGCTGATCTTATCATCGGTCGTATCCATGGAGTCAAAGAATGCACTCCGCAACAAAATGCTGCTTGGGAAAATAAAAATATGCAAACTGCTAATGCTGTAGTCACTAGAGCTCAGGCTCTTAATATGCCTCAAACTTCATCTCCTGAAGATAATGAAGCGCATAACCAAAGTGATCCTATGGTGATTTCTCGTGACTCGTTTATAAAACAGCAAGAAGATGATCCCTCTCTAAAAAAATTCTTCACTCTTGCAACAAAAGGTGATCCAAATAAGGATACAAATCGTAAATCTTGGATTACAATGAAAAATGGCGTACTTGTACGTATGGTACAAGACTCCACTCAGTCCATTCATTCTCAGATTCTTGTGCCCTAAAAATATGAGGGTTAAAATTTTGCAGCACGCTCATGACTCTCAGTGTGCTGGTCATATGGGTTTTTCCCGTACTTAGTCAAGAGTTCTTGCGTCTTTCTTTTGGCCTGTCGTAAACAAAGACATACGGATTTATTGTCGATCTTGTGAAGTATGTCAAGAAGTCAAATCCAAAGGTCCACGCCATGCTGCACCTATTCAGGCTGCAGATATTCCTATTCGGCCGTTTCAGAAAATGGCAATAGACATTATTGGTCCGTTTAAGATCAAGTCTGCAAGAGGACATCAATTTATCTTCACGTGTGTTGATATGTGCACACGTTGGCCAGAGGCTATTCCTCTGAAGAGCATTACTACTGCTAATATTGCAGATGCTCTTTGGCTCATATTTTCTCGTCTGGGATTCCCCGGAGAAATATTATCAGATCATGGTACCCAACTAGTATCGGATACCATGTCAAAAACTTACTAGGGAAGATAACTGAAGATCATCCTCAAGATTGGGACAGGGTTTCTCTCGCTGCCCTCTTTGCGTACAGAGAGGTCCCAATGAACATGCAACGTCTTCTTCTAAATTTGCTAAACAGAAGGCAAGGCAATTTGCCAATAAGAAGAGACGCTTACGACAACTTTGTCCTGGTGACAAAGCATTTGTTTTGCTGCCTTGTAGGGAAAACAGACTTCTTATCTCTTGGAAAGGTCCGTACGATATAATATCAAAAGTTTCCGATGTTGACTATATCGTCGATATTGACGGGAAGCATAAAACCTTCCACATCAACATGCTTACGGAATTCCATGAACGGCCTGATTATTTACAGCCTGTTTTCCAGGCAACGGACGATTCTTCAGTCCCGCATGGGCATTACTCATCACTGTCCGTAATACAGGATGAGGAAACAAGTTTCTCGGATGTGAATCTTCCTCTTCCAATGATTCCACTTCATTCTAGTGAATCATGGAAAAACGTTACTGTCTCTCCTGATTTATCTCTAGGGGAACAGCGACAAGTTTCTGCTATGTTACAACAATTTCAGGATGTTCTTACGGACATTCCTGGACAAACTCATGTCATTGAACATGACATTATTCTCACTGACCATAATCCTATTAGGGTCAGACCGTATCCTATCCCTATACATTTTCAAGCACAGGTTGAGAAAGAGTTGGATGAGATGATAGATTTGAAAATAATTGAACCATCCAGTTCAGCATATTCTTCGCCGATGGTTATTGTTCGGAAAAAGGACAATAACATACGTCTGTGCGTTGATTATCGCAAATTGAATCAGGTTACGAAGTTCGATGCTGAACCCATGCCTTTACTAGAAGAGCTACTTACTAAGCTTTCTAAATCTCATTTCTTCACTAAACTTGATCTGTCTAAGGGATATTGGCGAGTTCCTTTATCTGACCGCGCCAAACCTCTTACTGCTTTTTCTACGCCTAGAGGTCTTTTCCAATGGAATTTCATGCCTTTCGGCCTTATGAACGCCCCAGCAACATTCGTACGCATGATGCGTCGAATCCTATCTTATCGGTCAGATGTCATTGCATACCTAGACGACATCTGTCTTTTCAGTGATACTTGGGAAGATCACTATTCTTGGTTGAATGAATTACTGTCTACCTTACGTGAGCATAACCTGACAGCGAAACCCTCTAAAGCCTGTATTGGTTTTAGCGAAATTTCGTTCCTAGGTCACCGTGTCGGTCATGGTTTCCTAAAGACAGAGGACCATAATACAAGTAAAATACTTAACATCTCTATTCCTAAGACTAAAAAGCAAGTGAGAAGTCTCTTACGTCTCATACAATTTTATGGACGATTCATTCAGAATCTATCCTCTATTATGGCACCTCTTTCTTCATTACTAAAGAAAGGGTCTCCTTATATGGTTCACTGGTCTCAGGAATGCCAATCCTCGCTGAATAAGATCAAAGCTATGTTTTCTACTCCACCTATTTTAGTGTTACCTACTAAAGATAAGACATTTGTTCTTCGTAGTGACGCTTCATCCACTGGGATTGGAGCGGCACTAATGCAAGAGTACTCTGGAACTCTGCATCCAGTAATATATATCTCGCGAAAACTTAATGCGGCAGAAAGGAATTACTCGGTTTTAGACCGTGAATTATTGGCTATGGTTTGGTCAATCCTCAAACTTCAAAGATTCCTTCTTGGCGCGCATTTTATTGTAGAAACTGACCAGAAAGCTCTTACAGCTATTCAAAGTAAAAATCTGAAGAGCTCGAGATCAACTCGATACGCCATTGCTCTTCAACCTTTTCATTTTTCGGTGCGAGCTATCCGTGGCTCAGAAAATGTGATGGCAGACATTTTGTCTAGATGCCCACATGATGCCACCTAACTGTTATGTCTTGAACTACCTAATACGTTTAACTCTACAATGATTCTTTTCTATGTCAAAAGATGTACACATTTGTAATATATGATATATTGATTGTATCACCACTTAGCGGTTCAGTAATGTATAGTTACCGCTGGGTCTTTTGATAATTTTTTCTTCCTTCGTAATCATGAACTCATTGTAACTATAATATGGAATTATTGTATGATTTTTTTGTATGGATTTTCATATTGCCAGTATTATAGTATAAGTTGGTGACACCTCTCTGCAAATATTTATACTTAGAGAAATACTTTCTCTGAGATGTTGAGATATATTCTCACTTGTCGATCTATTTGACGACTTAGCCTTACATTTGGCGTTATATTTATTTGGCATTATCTAAATTACAGATATTTTTCATCTGCGCATTTTTCGTGCTTTGCGAGCCTATTGTATGTTGCTCCTAGATGTATTTTTAAAAAAATGTTTCATTTTTTTCCCAGGGGGTGTAGTAGTCTGTTACGCACAGATTCTTTTATTGGCAATGAATAGATATATATATATATATATATATATATATATATATATATATATATATATATATATATATATATATATATATAGAAAGATATTTATTTGTCTGTATACTTGTTTAGGTTTAATAATATTTTGGGTCTAAGATTAGAACTCTAGTCAAAGGGCGAATACTCATTCTTTGCTTCAAGTGAAAGTATATATGTAGTTGTCGCACTTGAATATAGTTCAAAGTTAACTTTAGCGCATGCCCAGACTGGGTGTATTTTGAAAAGGGACTTCCGTCTTGTTTGGGTGAAAAAGGCGGGTTCCGTCATGTCGAGATGTGATCTGTGTACGGGGCAAGACATGTTCTGATGTCCCCGAGTTTTTCTTTCATCATGGGGAAAACCTTCTGTGAATTTGATGGCAGGTCTATTAACATTAGTCCCATGTGTTTAATTCTAACGTCTGGAGACGGTTGGAATTGTGGTGTTTTCGAACACAAAGATAATCGCTCTTCCTACTTTGTCCTGTAGCCGGTGAAGTTAGACATTGTTGTTCGACTCAATCGCATCGTCAGGCAGAGGAGAGACTCTGTTATTAGAAGTACACCAGATATCT
This sequence comes from Oreohelix idahoensis, assembly GCA_024509875.1. NCBI lineage: Eukaryota > Metazoa > Mollusca > Gastropoda > Stylommatophora > Oreohelicidae > Oreohelix > Oreohelix idahoensis. The sequence goes on from JAMPIV010012015.1 coordinate 544,970, forward strand.
TTATACCTGATATATCTATGTTTCAGGCTACTTATGCCCACAGAACAGTTATTATTATGTTCCTCGAACTTCGCTATGCCAGCGGAGATGCCTCTACGAAGGTTAGACTTAGAAAATATGTCCACAGAAGGTCAACGTGAACTGGATTCATAACCCGCCATTTTTGTGCGGCTTGTATTGAGACTTGCCTATATTTATATGATCCATTTGTATCAGGAAAGAGTTGCTTAACTCGCATATTGCTAATGTTTGAGCTGAACCTGCTGAAGCTAACATATCTATGAGATCAGCTTACTTGAATGCACAATTTATTGAGGAACTTTACATTATGCTGATTGATATGCCCTACATTGCTTGTGATTGACTGTCAGTGTCAGCGTACCTATTGTGGCGTCCTAATAAATGTTTGGAAACGTCACCAGCTATTATTTATTCACTTCCTCGTCGTGAGTCATTGTGACGTCCATGTAACGAGTATACAGTTGCTCTGGGTGGAACTTTATCCATATCATCTCTCTATACATAATGTCAACGCACCACCCACGCAAACCAGTCCAGAGACACCCTACCTCTTCATCTCCATCACCTCTGACATCTGTGAGCGTCTACCTTGGTTCGGGTGTCCAAAGATAGTGTGAAGAAAAAATATAACAACACAGAATAACACATTATCACACCTCCTACAACCCAGGGCTCTGGAGTCGGAGTCGTGGAGTCGGTCATTATTTAGAGGAATCGGGGTCGGAGTCGTGAAAGCGGTCATTATTTAGAGGAATCGGGGTCGGAGTGGTGGAAGCGGTCACAAACTGTGACAGATTATGTAAATTGATTTCATATATCTATTTTCTTTATCTTCATTTTTCTTTGTACCTAGCTTCACCTACGCTTGTTGGGTTAACATAAAACCTCCTATTACTCAGAAATCTGTCCCTCTTTTCTCATTTAGCACGCATTGTAATGCGGTTCGCTAAATTCTTTGATGAGAGTCTACCAGAGACCTATTAGCTAACGTGAGCTGTAATTCTAACACCAGCGCCAGAGATCAAATCGTTGTAGAGATCATACAGCGACCAGATTTGAATAAATTTGAGTAGGTATTGGGAACCTAAGTGAGAAATCTTTATTACCTTTCCCTGAATCCGTTCGTTTGATAAGTAATTAAACACGACGAATCGGGAGATCTAAAGACATTGCTCGCTTGAATACGAGCAGAGAGACGAAGGAAACTCACACTGATTAGCGCATTGCCAATGTCTAATCTAAGCGAGAACGAAGATCCTGGGTTTTCGGCTTTGAATTACATATAAGCCGAAAACTGAACGTAGAATTTCCAGTAGATGAGAACATCTGGTAGGGTCTGGTTTTCCGGGGGATAATTAACTATCTCCTTTCATCTTATATATATATATATATATATATATATATATATATATATATATATATATATATATATATATATATATAAATATATATATATATATATATATATATATATATATATATATATATATATATATATATATATATATATATATATATATATATACCACAGAAATCTAACTCAATTCATCCAGTACCTCACAGATTTCTCTAGACAGCTAGCTTCGATACTAGAATAACTGTATTAAGTGAATTTCTTAGTAGTCGTTGGAGAAAAGTCTTAGTAGTTCGGTGTTGAGGTAAATACTATACTAATAGTTTGAGGGATTTAATCTTTTTAAATCGTCAATTATATTTTACTAGTTATTTTCTGTGCTGAGTGATTTACTAGTTAGGTCCGTTATATTATTTCTCTAAAGTTTTACTGTGTTACAGTGGATAGCAGAAAAAATAAATATTTCTAGCTAAACTCTTCAAGCTAAAATAAAAATTTAATTAACTGCTAGTAACCAGTCAGAGAATATTTTAACCAACTAAGTAAAGGCACTGATTCATCATGAGTATTGACGAAATATGTATTTATTTCTAATTCATGATGATTGATTCTTTTTAAATGACTAGAATTTATTTCACGGAAGTTTTTTTAAACGATGAGACTAGCTCTAAGCTTATAGTTTCTAATTTAAAGTTAAATAACCGAAGTGGATAATATATCTTCTATGTTACGCGGGGTAAGGATAGGATTGTGAATTATAGTATATTCTGTTAAGTATTTGTATTTTCTCCCTATACAGTATTTGAGTCAAACCCTAAAACCTTACCAGCGGCTTCCATTCCATATGAAACTGGAAATAAACTTTATCAAAAGAATATTCTGATATAATATCGGGTTTTTTTTATAATTATTTTACTACCTGGGCCAAAATTGAAATGACCTTTATCAGCATCCTACTTATAATAGTGAATCAAGCGTTTCCCAACATTTGATTAATTAGTCGTTGGAGAAACTGGGGCTTGATTTGCCAAACAACCAACCGTGGATGGGCTGTGGGTTCCATTAACAATTGTTCCAGATGTGGTGAAAGCACCTTTGTAGGTAAGAGAGACTGAATTTGTGACCACAGGTTTGTCAGAGCGAGAGAAAGCGGGGGAAGAATAATTCTATTTGGATATAACCCATGTACTTATGTTGTATTTGCTTATGCAAGTTTTGCTAAAGCTGTTCCTTTATTTCACTTCAGAATAGATTAACTTATAACTATGTTCTTTACTGTAGAGGGAATTTTAGACCATAGCGTAAAAATCTTTGACTCTTTTGGGGGTTAATAACTTTGCTCTAAGGGATCTTGTCTCAACAGAGGGAGGGAGGATTAAACCTATGAGTCTAACTCTGTAATTAACTCATAACCCATGTTCATTGTATTTGATTTTGATATTCAAAGATATTGTTGTGTTGTAGATTCTTTATGATAAATAAAATTTACATAAACTTTATTTACGTGTGTTGGTCAGCTTGTCCCAAACGATCCCAATTCCATAGATATAGGTTTCACGTATGTGCGTCGAATTGTCGTCACGTATCTGTGTGTGTGTGTAGAAGTGAGTGGTTGAATATATATCTATATCTATTTATAGGGAAACTGTCTGATCTACAAATCTCAGTCGTAATCGATAGGCTGGATTTATTACCTCTCAAATCCAGGGACAGACTTTTACCTTTCACCATTTCACTTGTGAAAAAATCTATTTCTTTACCTGATCTCTCACTGAGCTATCACCTGTTCTAGTCCTATTCAGGCTGGGCCAAAAATTGATCTTAATTACCCTATCAAAAATATACGACAATTATTTAGAGGAATAGGGGTCGGAGTCGTGGAAGCGGTCATTATTTAGAGGAATCGGGGTCGGAGTCGTGGAGTCGGTCATTATTTAGAGGAATCGGGGTCGGAGTCGTGGAGTCGGTCATTATTTAGAGAATTGGAGTCGTGGAGTTGGTCATTATTTAGAGGAATCGGGGTCGGAGTCGTGGAATCGGTCATTATTTAGAGGAATCGGGGTCGGAGTTGTGGAAGCGGTCATTATTTAGAGGAATCGGGGTAGGAGTCGGTTTAAAAAAAAATGTTCCGACTCCGAATTTTACGAGACTTAAGTTAAGGCAGATCCACGTTTGATCCATGAGGAGGGGGGGGGGGGGGGGGGGGCTTAAAAAATTTGAAATAACATTGTAAAGTAGAACTCCTAAGACCACTTTCATGTTAAAGTACATCCATTTTTTTTTCATAATGTCGGAAAATTTCAGTTGCGTCTGATCATAAATAAAGTTGTTATCACAACTGGAAATTTGTTGGTACATTTAGAAAAAGCACTCAAGAAATGAAAATAAACTATATACTCTGTCAATTTTTCCGTCATTTTTAAAATGAAACTATTTTGCTTCATGGTGTTTAGCAAAGCAGTGATTTGTTTGCAGGTGTGGATGATTTGTTTCATTTTTTATTACTGTATGAATGAATGAATAGTTTATAATGTAAAAAGCCACGTATTCATTTATTCACACACATACCATACTTATACATATAACTCCATATAAGTGCATCCTTTAATGCCATATCAGTAGTTAAAAAAAAAAAAAAAACTGTAGTCGGAGTCGGACTTCTAAAATTTCCGTAGTAGGAGTCTGAAAATTGTTTGGCCGACTCCACAACCCTGCTACATCCACTGATCGTTAAATTGTTGTGTCAAATCTGGTTAACCAATACTACAGTGTGGTCGAAAGCTCACTCCCAGTTGTTAAATGTTTTTCTCCTCACTTTTATCTATTAGATACGAAACAAATTGTAAAACAAGAACCAGTGAATGATATTTTACCAGTAAGTTGTTTTTTTTTAATTTTTTTTTTTAAATTTCCAGAAACAAAATAAAGTTCAATAAAATTTACATTGGTCAATAAACAAGAGGGAGTAATTATTGTTGCCCACTATGATGTCAAATGTTCAATAGATGGAATCTAACTTTGAGTCATAATATTAATCTAACATAGCAGTTTATGTAATAAAATAACAGTTAATTTTCTTTATTTTGACATTTGCTTCATATAAATTAGTTGAAAAGGGGAGACGAAATTTTTTTAAATTTTAAAATAAGGAGTGTCTTTTCAATTACTTTATACTTCAAAGTCTAAAATAGTCTCAGTTGCGCATATTGTAGTCGATGATTGACAAGGAAAGAAGCAAGAACTTAACGGGGGGAAAATAACAGAGTGTGAAATTACTTAACCTGAAAGAAAACACATGAGAAAGACAAGAACAATGAAATATCACAGGAACGGTAAGTAAGGGCACTACTAAACATTTAAACAAATAAAGATGGGAAACCCGAGGCCTGTAAACAGTAAATAAATGAATATTACACACATAAAGGTATGTTTCAGGCACTTGTGAGAAATAAAGAAGTAGAAAACTAGACAACAGAAAAACAATACAAGCACTACTACTACAATTCGACGTATAGATCCGTAAGATTTCTTTACGCCCGCACACAAATTAGTACGTTAGAATCTTCCGGGTCATGTGACGCCAACTCTGACGTACGTAAACACCCAATATAGACAAGAGGGAAAGACCAATTTAAAACACAAAGAAATCGAAATGTTACCATTATATTCCGCAAAATCAGTAGTTTCAGTCACATTATAACAATTTTAAAATATATTTTAGTGTACAGGATCAGTATACTGGCCTACCCTTTAAAGTGAACGATTCGCAAAATCTCAGTCATCGATGGCGTCAATTGCTGGTGCCGCAGTGTAGGATTGTTCTGCGGTGCAATTAAACCTTAACGCGTCTAATGGAAATCGTAGAATAAACAGGCTGTTCAAATCTTAACTTTAGTACGTGTGGACTTGTGCAAACTAGGTCATCGACTTACCTGTGAACAGTGCTTAGATGTAAAGGTAGTCCTCTAGCAAATACTGTCGTAGGCGAGTGAAGTGATAGAGACATGATAGGAAACTCTAAACAGAGAGACACAACAGGAGGCAATCTGTTCATCAGAAGTTCTCTCCCCGTCGATCAAGTGTTTGAGACATCACTTTAACAGGTCTCAGCTTTATAGGTCAGGTGACCGGTTCACTCCCTCGCTGACTTTGCTTTCCTTAACTCAAAAGCAGTGTCAGTTACCATTTTGCACTTGGCTGGACTAGAGGGTGACACTAGCTGGTGTCAAACGCGGTAACTTTGCCTTGGAAAAGAAACGCTCAAACTATTCTGCCACTCGGACGCTGTCATATCTTATGCCGACAAATTGGTTTGGTTTGGTTTCTGTTTTAAGGATTATTGCACGCAGAATACTGCATCAGAGCTCCGATCTCCTCCCTTAGATCACACAAGGAGGATCTCAGAACAGTGCACGAACTCCGTAGCACCGGCGAGAATCCCAATGTGTGTATATAGGAATCACACATTCATTCATAACCCTCCACTCCCAAATGAGCATAGGCCTTCAACAAACACATGCCAAGTCCTCCTGTCACGTGCCATCATCTCAAGTTCTTTCCACGTTCTCCTTATCATTTTCATCTCTGTTTCCAGCTCTCTTCTCCATGTGCTTCTTGGTCTACCTCTGCCTCTCTTGCCCTGGGGGTACCAGAACAAGGACTGCCTTGTAATGCTATCAACAGGTTTCCTCAGTGTGTGTCCTTCCATCGCCATCGTCTTCTTCCCATCTCTTGTTCCACTGGCACTTGTCTAGTTCTTGTCATCAGTTCCACGTTGGTAACCTTGTCATACCATTTTAATCCCTCTATTCTACGCAAGCACCCAATTTTTTAAAATTTTGCCTGATAGGCCAACTCTTTACAATTTCCAACTTAATTTTTAAGGTGCGCAACTTACACACGGGACCTCCTATTTTGTCCCCATTATCCGAGAAGGCTAGGCACCCGATCTCACTACCCAGGAGACTAGGGGGGGGGAGTACAATATCGTTAGGACCACTGGTTCTGAAACAAAATGTCCATAAATTATATTCCCTCAACTAGGAATCGAACCCGGTACCTCTAGAACTCGAGGTGGACGCCATACCTCAAAGCCACTCCGACTCCCAATGCCGAAAGAAATTATGGATATTAAATTCTTTTTTCTCCATGAATTGAGGTCAACCTGATATTCCCGAATTAAATTCTTATCTTGCCGTATATTATTTGTCGACTTACAAGTCGGCGAAGTCGGCACACCAAACAATTAGGATTAAAGAGCTGGGTGAGGAAGAATAGGGTGAGATTGTTCACACCGTTAAATTATCCCCCACCTCTGCTACAGACAGCAATGTTCGTGTTCCAGGAACTGTATATGTAAACACTTCTGCTGTTGCTTACGCGAACTGTTGATGCTTCAGGGCAGTCAAGGCGCGCGACGTCGTTGAAGAACTCGAAAACCCTCCATTAGAACAATGATTTTATGTGGGAGGCGGATGAGACAGAGAACCCAGGAATTATGGGAATAAGTAGGGCTTAGTACTGGTTTTACTACAATGTATTTCAGGGCTTCTTTACCTGTGGTCAACGGACACGTCCGGAGATCCATAACCAGATTCAAGGGCGTCCGTGTACGTAACTTAAACATTTCCATTTTATTTTCACAAAATTTTTTATCGGAAAATTACCATAGATTTTTTTAAATATTAAGGTAACCATAATCTCTTTACAGACTGTTTTTATATCATTATCAGGTGTCATCTTCACATCGAACGTCGGCTACAATGGATCTTCAACGTCTTCTGCCTCTTGTCTTGGTGATGCACTGTGATAGATTCTTTCCTGTCCATCTCTTGATGTTATATTCCCACTTATAGCGCTGTCTTCCTCTTGCACCTTTGCCTTCAACTCTGCCTTCTATTATGGTCTTCTGTAAGGTGTTATATCTTTTTACATGGCCAAAATATTTTAGCTGTCTAATTTGTATCTCCTTCTTTATTTTATCTTTTCATTCCTAGGTTTTATAGGACCTCTTTTATATATCAGTATGAATATATAAGCTTACAATTTTTCTTTGTAATATAATGTATTATTTGTCACCAACAATTTCAATTATTTGTTTATGTACATTATTTCTAAGAAGAAGCCCGCAGCCTCCAAGGCACACTTATAGGAGTCCGTAGCATTCACCGGACAATCATAAGAGTCCGTAGCGTTCACTACAAAGGGGTCTGTGGCACAAGAAAGGGTTAGAACCCCTGATAGTTTTGAAAGAGAGCAATGCAATAATATCATGTGATTAAGCGGCGAATAACTTTGGCAGGAAAATCAAGTGAATGAGGGAATTTGAGGTCGATATTTTTAAGTCAATAAAATCATCACAGAGAATTGTTGCTGACTAATATTGATCTGACTCTTTTTCGCGCTTTAAACCTCACCTGCTGCATGCGGGGCCCCCCCCCCCCCCCCCACAACAACAACTGACTTATCTGCTTTTAAAAACATGTTAAGAAAATAGATTTTTGTTAGAAACTGCAGTTTTCAAATGTTGTTTTGGAGGCGGGGGGGGGGGGGGGGGGGTGGGGGGGGGGGGGGGGGGGGGGGGGGGGGGGGGGGGGGGGGGGGGGGGGGGGGGGGGAGGGGGGGGAGATTAGTTTATGAAATCGTCTTTCTCTGTCACCAAGGGGTATGCATAAGTAAGGGTAAAGGGCATACCACTGCAGATACTGTCGTAGGGACGTGAAGTGTTAGAGACCTCACATATACTAGGTCCAGGGGCGTACTTAAAGCATTTGGCACCCGTGGCAGATCCTTCCTCTGGCACCCCCATTAAACACATGCACACAAATATTTTGCTTGCAAGTAGATTTTTAAATAGGACAGCATTGTCATAACAGTATCCGATAGCACCCGGCCCCTCTGTCACCCGGACCTGACCGCCGCCTCGCATCTCCCTTAGTACGCCACTGACGAGATCCCAGCCTTATGAGGTGAGGGCTAATGATTTCCTTCATTGCTATCTTTGCCTTTGCTAACTCAAGAGAACAGTCAAGTAGTCATTCACAGCTAGGTAGACTAGGAGTGTGACGCTAGCTGATTTCGAACTAGGTCACTTTTCTCTAGAAACAAGCGGAGAAGCAGCATGGTCCAACTTCAGTCCCGCGGGCCAAATGTGGCCCGCGTAAAATTGTTTTGTGGCCAGCGCTCATACAAACAATGTTTCTTTAATTATGTGGTATAAATAATACTTTCGAGATTAGACTCAAACCGTCCGGTGCAAAACAATGTTTTACTGCCTGCAGTCAGCATCCGAAAGCTTTCGATTAACATTGACATCAGTGCTTTTGTTACAGAAAATTCACACATTCCCAAACTTCCCATTAGGAAATTCAACGTTCACTGCAATTTTTTTATTGTATTTTATTTTTAATTTGGCACTCTTCGATTTCCCTTCATTATGCACTAAGCTTTTATTTTAAATATTTTTTTTTAAATCGTGAATTGCCCGACAACTTGAAAAGTTTGGTTTATGTGGCTGTGACGGTATTGCCTCCGCTGCTTTGCAGCAGTGGTCCAACAGTGACCAAAACTCAAGAGTATCTAATATGGGCTTCAAAGGTATCTACCTTCGCACAAGATTACTCATGACAGAATTGTAGATAGAAGAATAAAGATGCTTCTATCTCGAGAGTGTGTTCACAAGATATTCAGACAAGCAAAAACAATGCTGCATTGGCTGAGCACGTTAATTCTATGATCTGACGACAACTTTTGTGAAGAATTCTCCTTTGATCCTTAGCCGCCGACCGTCAAAGCAGTCAGTGGCCATTACGCCTAGTGGCGTCTTGTAGGGCAACAACAAATTTATTCCACTTTGCTCGGTCTGCGGCCATCCTTCGTACAATGCCCCAACTCTGGTTCATTCTTTGCATCTCAGCCTCCACAGTCCTCCGCCATGTTGTTTTTGGTCGGCCTCTCTTTCGTTTTCCTTCAGGGGTCCATAGCATAGCTGTTCTTGTGATGGCATCGGGGTCTCTTCTGAGGACATGGCCAACCCAGCTGCAGCGTCTGCCAGCTATGATGGTGTGCATGTCCTCTTGCTTGCTCCGAGTAAGCAGATCTTGGTTGGTGATGGTATTCGGCCAAAAGATTCGGAGAATTTTTCTTAGGCATGTTGTGTGAAAAGAGGACAATTTTGACATTTCCTTCTCTGTAACTCTCCAGCTCTCCGCGCCATAGAGAAGCACAGAAAGCACACAGCTCTGATATAATCCTAATTTTGTGCTTGTGCTGTACTGAGAGGACTTCCAGATGTTGTTTAGACTAAAAAAGGCTGTTCTTGCTTTGTTCATTCTGTTGTTGATGTCTTTGCTTGCTCCGCCGTCTGGTGTTACTATGCATCCTAGGTATGTAAAGGCATCTGTCTGTTCCAGTTGCTGATTCCTTACTGATATGGTCTCAGGGTTGCTGTGAAGGGTTAAGCAATGATTAATTTTAGGTCGTTAAGACCCCACCCTGATTTACTCAGTGGAATTCTTATTATTCTGGTATAGCTCTGTTTAGAGTGTGTGTAGTAAATTGACTGAGACAAACATGCGGTACATTTAAAATGATTAAATCGAAGTTAAATGTGTATATTAACAAATGACAGATTTAATAATCATTTAGTTTTAACAAGGGTTAAAATAATTGAATAGTTTAAAAGAAAACGTTCATCATTGAATGAAAGAAGGTTTTATTTAAAAAAGTTCACTTTGGCAGCTTGTCGGTTTCACTTAGCTGCTAATAGTAGTTTCTGCTCCCGCTGATGGGTTCTGTGCAGATAGGTCACTGGACTTCTCACGTCTCTGATTAAACCTAAAGGTGCAGCATGTTCCCAGAACAATCAGTGAGTAACTGCCAAGCTGGTCCCACGTTTCTACGTCAGTCCACTTCTACCCTCACTTTGTTCCAGAGATTAGTACCCTCACTGGTACCACCACCAACAACTATGGTAAAAGAATAGAAACGAAACGCTGTCCTGAGTATTGCGTTTCCCGACACATACTTATGTGTCTCCTTTCTCCTATTCTACCATCCCATCTATCTCAGAATTTACCCTCGATGAGAATTAAACTTAATCCCTCGAGAGAAACTTTCTTTACATTTAAATTGAATAGCTTTATCCGTATGTTACATTTAAATGGAAAGGTTAATAGTACATATAGAATATGTTTACATTTACATCTCCACTGTCTGAAAAGTGTTCAAAATATAAACTGAATCTGTTTTCATTTACATTTACACTGATTGAAAAGTTTGAAACTTTCATTAACTTTAAAGTGAATATGTTTACATAGACATTTACACTAGTTTGAAACTGATTATACTTAGAATGCACATCATTTCTTTGATCTTTCCCTCCCTGCTCCATATGGAACTTGGGGCTACTGTATGCTTTTAGTACTCTTTAAGAAACTAGCGATAAAGCAGTCACCAGCCCTTGCAGTGGTGGTTCATGAAATCATCATTCTATACACTGAGGTTGCCAGCCTCAAATGACGGGGACATCCACTAGCGATTTTCACATATTAATATTCACATGGCAAAATATACATATTAGTTCACATGTTAGTAATGAAAAATATAGAATTTAAAATTACAACTTACGCCAATCCTGGCTCACAGACATTCTGATCAGGTGAATGAAGTTAAGGCACTTGATTATGCCTCTTACACATGTTCTTGGGGGTCGTTACTTTTATAAGATAATTCCCTCTATGACGCCGTGTATTTCAGTTTCTTCTGCCTTCCTTATTAAAATGGTTTTCCTGGTCTATGTAAGCCCTACAAGATTGTTCCACAAAGTCCGGTATGATAAATGAAAATTCTGAATTCTAGGCTTCACTCTGGCATGGTCTGGTTTTGTCTTGGCAAGCGTGAATCTCACAGTGAAGTTAGACTTGAAAAGCGCCAGGTTATGTTCACAGTTCTCCTCCGCATCTGTTTATTATGAAGATAAGCAAAAGCTCCAATCACTTTCAAACATAAATGTTGGGTGGGGTCATTTCAAAATATTCCGACACGGAATAATTTTGCGCGTGATGCAAAGGTCACGTTTCCAATATATGGCAATCAAACCTCCGATGACTTGTGTACCAACTCACAAACACATCGGTAAACTCTCTCAGCAATGTGTGTAAGATGTAACATCTTATTACTTTTGTGACGGTATTGCCTCCCTTGCTTTGCAGTAGTGGCCCAACAGTGGCCAAAACTCAAGAGTATCTATTATAGGCTTCAATTGAGTCTATTTTTACACAAGATTACTCTTGGCAGAAATGTCGATAGAAGAGTAGTAAAGCTTCTATCACGTGGGACTCTTCATAAGATATTCAGATAAGCGAAAACAATGCTGGCTGTCGCTAAGCACGTTAATTCTATAATCTGCCGACATTTTTATGAAGAATTTAGCAATAGTTTATTCTAGCTCGTTAAGCCCCCCACCGCTGAGTTAATCAGTGGAATTTATTATTATAATATATTTTATAGCTCTCTTTAGAGTGTGTGTTTAGTAACTTTGACTGAGACAAACATGTAGTACATTTAAAAGGATTGAATCGAAGTTAAATTTGTAACATTACAAATAACAAAATTTAATAATCACTTTAAGTTTAACAGTTGGAAAATAAATTGAATAGTTATGGTAAAGGTTTCATCACTTGATTGGGATTTAAATGAATAAAGGAGGTCACTTTTGGCAGCGGATGTTGTCACTTAGCTGCCAATATGAGTTTCTTCTCCCGCTGGGTCAGTTCCTTTCACTCTGCTCTCGCTCGTCTCTGGTCAAAGTTCAGGCGCCGCACGTTCCCAGATCGTTCAAGGAGTAACGGCTAAGTTAAGACCCTCTTATGATGGCGTCTCGCAAAACGTCAGTCCACTTCTACCTTCACTTGTTTCCAGAGATAGTACTTTCTGCTGGTACCACCAATAACTGATAATAGAAATAGAAACCAAACGCTCTTCTGAGTATGGCGTTTTTCCGACACATGTATGTGCCCCCGTCTTCTGTTCTACCATCCCATATTAGAATTTACCCTCGATGAGAATTAAACTTAATCCCTCGGGATAAAACTTCCTTTACATTTAAACTGAATAGCTTTAGCTTTACATTACATTTAAAGGGAAAAGGTTAAACGTACAGATTTAATATGTTTTACATCTCCACTGTTTTAAAAGTGTTCACAATATAAATTCACTATGTTTCATTTACATTTATACTTGTGGAAAAGTTTGAAACTTCTATTAATTAAAATGAATATTTTTACATAGACATTTACATTGGTTTAAAGCTTGAAAACTTACATTAATTTTAAAGTGAATATGTTTATAGGAACATTTACACTGCTTTGAAAATGTAAGTATTATACTTAGAATGTACATCCTTTCTTTCATCTTTCCCTCCCTGCTCCATAGGGAATCTGGAACTACTTTATATTTTTAGTTCTCTTTACGAAACTATCAATAAAACAATCACCAGCCCGTGCAGTGGTGGTTCATGAATCATCATTCTAGATACTGAGGTTGCCAGCCTCAAATGACTTTAACATCCAATAGCGAGTTTCGCACATTAAACTTCACATGGTAATATATACAAATATATGCTAGTTCACATGTTAGTAATAAAATATGAAATGTAAATCACAACTTACACCAATCCTGGCTACAGACTTGTTTGCTCAGATGAATAAAAGAGACGAAATGTTCTCTTACACGCGTCTGGGATGTCTTTAATTTTGCAATAGATTCCCCTCTGACTCCATGTTTCTTCAGTTTCCTAGTCCCGGTGTTCCTTATTAAAATTTGAAAGAGATTTCCTGTGCCATGTAAGTCTTATCTGGTTCTCCAATAAAAGGTCCGGTTAACAAATAGGAATTATGAATCTATTCTTCACTCTGGCGAGGTCTGGTGTCTTGGCGAGCTTGAAATTTACAGTGAGATAAAAATGCGAAAATGGTCAGGCTATATTCCCCTCAATATTGTTATGAATCTAATCAGAAAGATCCAATCATTTCAAACAGGTCGGGTGTGGCCCTTTCAAAATATTTCCTACTTGGAAAAATTTTGCAAAAGGTCACGTCTCCCATATATGGTAATATGATGTCTTACATACACTATCACCAACACATTTGTAGACTCATATTGTCTAAAATGTAATAAATCCATGATTACTTTTAAATAAGTGACCGGAAGCGATTATATCACTGTTGTCTGTCCACATATGTCTCGCAGACAGTAATCCCGTTATCTGTCGTATGAGTGCGCAAACTCCGTGTCTTATCGGAGATTTAAGCCGATAGCGCTGACCGACGTACGTTTTAATCTGCCGCGCCTATAACTACAATTCTGGGTAGCGTCAAGCAAATGTGATGTATCATATCAACCGCTCCTGCAAATGTGATATTTATCACCTACAGGGTGATTTAATAAAATCAAATATCTGCTACTTAGCAGAAAAATAAGGAAAGAAAGAAAGACAGTAAAGTGCGGTAATTGACAGCACATAATAAAAATCAGTACCACAAATGTACCGATACTGCCGGAGACCCAAAGATCGATAAAGGTCGTCTATTTCGTCACAACTTTATCGAAAGTAATCTTGTCAGTCCAAAGAGCGAACTTAAAAGAGATTTATCCAACTGGGAATGCTAGTTTACATACTCGTGATTTCACTGGTGGAAAAAACGGATCACTAAAATGTCACCGCTTGTGAGATGAGAGGATGTATATGTCATAATGACATAAAAAACAAAAAGTAGCTTCTGAAATTGCCAATACGGCAACAATTATCTCCCGGGTAGGATGTATGCAAACAATGTGTTATTATAAAGCCAGGGAAATGTCGTAGTACGAAGGAGTCTACGACGTTGTTGCACTGAATTAATTTGATATACCATACAGATACACTGAATGATTTAATCTTCAATATAGATACACTGCATTATTTAATTTACAATAAAGATAAACTGAATGTTGAATCAAGAAGAGAATAGGAATGGCCAAAGCCACATTCAACAACATGAGTCATTTACTGACATCTAAACAGTTAACTCACAAATTAAAACTGAGAATCATAAAATATTAGATAAATTTTTCACTACTGTTTGGTGTAGAAACATGGACATTGAATAAGCAATTGGCAAACGAATTGAGACTCTTGAGATGTGGATATATAGAAGAATATGGCGCATCGCATGGAAAGAGAAGAAAACAAATAAGGAGGTCCTAGAAAATCTAGGTATGAAAAGAGAACTAATGAAGGAGATCAAAATTAGGCAGCTAAAATATTTTGGCCACATAAAGAGGCATAACACCTTGTAGGAGACCATAAGAGGAGGGAGAATTGAAGGCACACGTGCAAGGGGAAGACAGCGGTATAAGTGGGAAGATAACATCAAGAGAAGGACAGGAAAGAGTCTATCAGAGTGCACCATCAAGACAAGAGACAGAAGACGTTGGAAATCCGTTACAGCCAACCTTCGTTGTGGAGGTGGCAGCTGATGATGATGAATGTTAAAATATTATTACAGCTAAAATTCGATGGGGTAACTTTGATGTTACACATTTTCTGATCATATTCCGATGGCCCATTCTCAGACTGAGGGCTCAGTTCCATCTTTCTTTTTCTTTTCATTACTTTCTTGTTCGTTCAATTTTGACTGATAATCTCAGTTTGGCTCAGATCTGCACTTTTTCCATAATGTCAACATAGTCCAGTGTGCAAAATAAGTTTACTACGTGTTTGAAAGGAACAGTTCACTTTGTTGTGTTTTAGGAAATGTGGACAGAGGGCAGTTATGAAAACAAAGGTAAGTTACAAAAAGGAATGTTTTCAGACACTCGTAAGAAATAAAGAAGAATAACACTAGACAACAGAAAAACAACAGACGTGAGTGGCTTACCCAGGACTCGAACCCCTACCTAATTTCGAGTCCTAGGTAAGCCACTCACGTCTGTTGTTTTTCTGTTGTCTGGTGTTCTACTTCTTTATTTCTTACGAGTGCCTGAAAACATACCTTCATGTTTGTCTAATATTTATTTACTGTTTACAGGCCTCAGGTTTCCCTTCCTTATATGTTGTAAGTTACAAAACAATATGACAACAAGAAAACAATAAGTGAAAAATCACAATGCTGGGGGACGAAACAGTGATTACAAACAAGAAGGCATTGAAAAACATAATTTATAAACATGACTAATCCTAACTTTTACCCCGGTAGTTGCAAGGATATCTGAACGGACAAAACAAAAGTGACTTCTGCACAGGCATCTGGTAAGAAATGCCAAATATGTGGTTGAGCATAAGGCTGGTAGAGTCATGATACAAATAACATGGCTACAGAAGTACGCAAATGCTTGGATCCAGGTTTCCTGTAAGTATCCGGCAGCAGTATTAGCTACATGCTCCACAAGGAGCGAAAATAAATTGTTATTTTTAAATAGAAGTTTTACCTCATTTTGACGAGGCGCCCCGTTCAGCCTAGACACACGGTCCATCCGTTATATTTGGGCACATGTCCAGATGTAAAAAAACCTTGAACTCATGGCTATGGATAGCAAATTGTAGAGTGAAATGACGGCCTGTTGCAGTAAGCTTGGCACGTTTAAAGAGAATATGGCGATTTTTTAATGCTTGTATAAAGTTTACTAAATCCATTTGCGTTAGGTTTTTTTTTTCGAGGAAATCTAAACTCAAAGAATTTAAAAACTTGTCTCGACCCAGCATCGCTGAGCGTTAGATCTTGGTGATGTTGATGCCGTAATGTGAAATTGTGCAGTGAGAATTTAAATAAATTTAAAGTCATAAAACAAAGGGGATTTCGAGTACATTCCTTGTGACAGCACTGTTATTTTACCATTGCTCTTTTCTTTATTAGATTATTTTGTTAGGCTTTATATTTACTTGATAATTTATATATGTGGATTAGAATATTCCACGACATCTCCCCTCTTAAAACAGACATTATATGTCAGTCCTTTATTCTATATACACATAGAGAAATTTATTATTAGTTCTGGGGTTTACGGTGATTCTCATCACACGGATGGCGGCTTAAGAAATCCGCTCCCAAATTTGTTTTTCCAGATATATACTCAATGCTAAAATTATATGGAGCCAAAAGTAAAGACCATCGGAGTAACCTGGAGTTCTCATGCCTAGCCTGTGCTAGAAACGATAAAGGTTTGTGGTCTGTTTGCAACTTAAAGGCCTTCCCATACAGATAAATATTGAATTTCTTTATTGCCCATATTACTGCAAGACATTCTTTTTCGCTAGTTGAGTAATTGATTTCAGCTTTATTCAATTTTCTGCTAGCATATGCCACTGGGCTTAATTCCCCATCCAATGCATCTGATTTCTGTAGTAGAGTTGCACCTAACCCAATATTACTTGCATCCGTCCTTACTATGAATTCTTGACTTAAGTCAGGTAATTTCAAAATAGGTTTACTTGTGAGCTTTTCCTTCAATTCTTGGTAAGCCATTTCACATTGTGGGGTCCATGTAATGCGATCTGGATGTCCTTTACGTGTCAAATCAGTTAACGGTGCACATATGGAATTAAAGTTCCTGATATACTTCTGGTAGAAACCACATAATGAGACAAAAGATCTCACGTCCTTCTTGGTTTGTGGTCTCGGGGCTTTCTTTAGTTTCTCTAAGTTCTTTGGGTCAGGGGTCATGTTTCCCTGATAAACTGTGTGTCCCAAAAATTCCAATTCTTTACATCCAACGCAACATTTGGTTGGTCGGGCTGTTAAATTTGCCTCCCTAAGTCGATTAAACAGCATGTTCAGAGAGTCAATGTGTTCCTCAAATGTTTCTGTTGCTATCAGGATATCATCCATGAAATTTGTTATACATGGATTATTCAGAGGGTCCAATAATTTTCTCATCATTCTAGAGAAGACACTAGGCGCATTCTTCAATCCAAATGGCAATCTATTAAACTCATAGTGTCCTTCTGAGGTACTAAACGCTAGGTATGGTCTAACCTCAGGCTTTACTGGAATCTGATAGTATCCTTTACTCAAATCCACTTTTGAGAAATATTTAGCTTTATTTAGTCTGGCAAACAGCTGATTTGTATCCGGCAATGGATCCACCTGTCCTTCTGTAATAGCATTCAGTCTCCTGTAATCTATACAGAGTCTATGTTCTCCAGAGGGCTTCCTTAAGAGTACAACACCGGAACTATACGAAGATTCACTGTGTGAAATAATTCCTTCCTTCAACAGATAGTCTATCTCTTCCTTCAAAGCTTTCTCCTTAGCAAACGGAATCGAATATGGTTTCATACATACAGGTGTGGGGTCTATCAGTTTCATATCATATTCCAATAGGTTTGTATGCCCTGGTCGGTCTGTTAACACCTCTGCATGATTATTTAGAACCTGTTGCACTCTCTCTTTCTGAGTTTTCGTTAAATGTGTACTGATTTTCACCTGTGCTGCTGTCTCACAGGGGTGTAATGGATACTCAAATGATGAAAGTGGTTCCTTTTTCATCTCCATGGCGATGGACAAGGTCAACAAGTGTGTCTCTTCCTGATGTTCTCTTTCCAAATATTTCTTCAGGAGATTCACATGATAGATTTTTTCTTTCCCCTTCTTATCTATCTTATAATTTGTTCTAGATACCTTCTCTAAAACTGTATATGGACCCTGCCATCCAATTTGTAACTTATTCTGACTCCCGGGCAAAAGAAGCAGTACTTTCTCTCCCACAGCCAAATTTCTGTCTTTCGCTTTCCTGTTATAATAGGCAGCATGTTTCTTCCTGGCTTGTTTCAAATTTTCATTGGCAAGTTTCCAACCAGTTTTTAAACGAGTGGTCAGCTCATTCACATATTGGTATGAAGATGTAATGTTTTCCTCTGCCTTTTCATCAGTCCACGTTCTTAACAAAGCTTCAAGTGGACCTTTTATTGGCCTTCCAAACAATAATGTTGCCGGGGCCATACCGGTTGAACTATGGGGTACCTCCCGATAAGCAAAGAGGGCGGCGTGCAGGTACTGGTCCCATGTATCTGGTTTTTCGTGTGCCAACTTTCTCAGGATCGACATCAATGTGCCGTTAAATCTTTCCACTTGGCCGTTCCCTTGGGGATGATACACACTACAATGGAAGTGTTTGGCCTGGAAGATCCTGAAAACTTCTTCAGTTAGTTTCCCCTTGAACTGAGAGCCATTATCAGTCAAGATTTGATTGGGAAAGCCTAACCTTGTGAAAATTGTGAGCAATGCCTCTGCCACATGTTTAGAATCAATCGATGACAGGGCTACAGCCTCTCCCCACATAGAACAAGTGTCCACCAGAGTCAGAATGTAGCTGTTCCTTCTCTCGGTTCGGGTGAGAGGTCCCACAAGATCCACGGCAACTCTCTCAAAGGGTGTTCCAACTATGGGCATTTCCCCCAGAGTTGCTGGTGCAGTCCAATGTTTAGGTGCTACTCGTTGGCACTCTGGACAGGATTTTACATATCGTTTGATATCTTCAGTTATTCCTGGCCAGAAATAGTGACAAGCTATTCTCTGTCCTGTTGCGCTGATTCCCATATGACCACTGAAGGGAATCGCATGCCCTAGTTCCAACACTTTAGTCCTATATGAAGTGGGAAGGACCAGCTGTCCATGACCATTGGATTCAGATCCAGCCTTCCTATATATTAGTTTGTTCTTCATATAAAACTCTCCCTTGCCTGGAGGTGTATGAGATTTGGGCAACTTCTTGAAACATGGCTTGAGTGTTTTGTCCTCAGCCTGTGCCTTCCTCATCTCATCTGGGTGAGTATTTATGGGATTATCCTCCTCCTTTTTTGACTGTGATCTGGTCTGCACTGTTGCCAATATCACAGGTCTCTTGGGATTCCCCAAGAAGACATATCTACACCCCAATATTAGAGGGTAGATTGGCTCATTTCTAGAAGTCTTTCGCCATTTTGATTCAAACAGCCTATGCCATGAGTACCGAGATATCTTTGTACTCCATCGTTGTTGTCACCTACTTTGGCGTTAAAATCACCCATGACTGCTATTATGTCATGCTTGGGTATTGTGTTGATGGTACTTAGAAGTGCTTCATAGAAGTCATCTTTTGTGGTATCAAGAGCGTCGTTAGTTGGTGCATAACATTGTACAATTGAGAGCTTGAAAAATCGTGTCTGAAATCTAGCTAATATTAGCCTCTCATTGATAGGTACCCAGCTGATAAGCGATGCTGCTGCTTTCTGTGTCATTAGGATGGCTACTCCCTCTGTGTGACGATTATCATTACTACCAGAGTATATAATTTGCTTTTTTTCTTCTGAAATATATTTTATGCCCTTCCCCGTCCATCTACACTCGCTGACACCCAATAAGTCCAACTTATAATTATCCATTTCTTTAATTACTTCTTCCAATTTTCCGTCTTGATACATAGTTCTTACATTCCAGTATCCAATTTTAGAAATCTCCTTAGCCCCCAAGATATTAGAATGAGTCATGTTTACTGTCGAGCCTGGTTCTGTTTCGGTAACAATAGCTTGTTTTACGATAGTGAATTGTTAACTCACTGATCAACCCTCCGATCCAACCGACCGATTCGAGGGTTTCGAGGTCAGTTATAGGAAAATATCTACACCACTAGATACTCTGGTGTATCTTTTATTCTATAATTTAACATAACATGGTGATATCCATCGAAATATACACATTCCTGATGTTTTTCTTTCGGCGTCTAAGGTGAGAAACGAATTTCACCTCCATCTTGGAAGGGTAGATCTCATTTATCACTGCTGCTTTTATGATTCCTTCCACATATCGCGTTTTCACTTTTATTCGGGCGACGGGAAGTGTCATGGTAGCTACATCCTTGGTTGCAGTTTGAATCTCCACTGTTTCTGTGGTGTATTGATCGGCCTGCACCAGGTGAGAACTCACAACGGAATCGTAATCTAAACCGGTATCATATAAACATCTTATAGTGACACCATTACAGATGACATCTTCACACACTGGGGGGTGGTAGGGTTCCTGTAATTCTTCAGGTTTGCCCTTCTTTTCCTTTTTCCCCGATGTCATAGCAGCAAAATGAGGAGGTTTCCTTCTACAATGGTCAGTGTCATGATTGTTCATCTTACAATTTTTACACCACCTTTTTCCTTGGTTGAAAGATTTTCTTTCATCATATTTCCTTTCATCGAATTGTGGGTTTTTATTTTTATTTTCATACCGTGGCCTATCAAATTGGTGCTTACCTTTATTTTGATCCTTAGGATCAAATTTATTAAAGTTCTGTGGTGCCCTAAAGTTATCCACTTGTTTCTTTTTATTTCCTGTTACCTCTGCTTGAGCTGCTTGATACCTTTCAGCAACATTTAGCAACTCACCCAGCCTCTCTGCACCTTGTTCCATGAGAAACTTTCTCAGGTCTGGAGCCATGGACTCTCTTAATTGCTCTATAAGGACCATTTCCTTAAGATCTTGGGTTTTCCCCAGAGAAGTCCATTTCTCCAAGTATGTCTCTATTCGTGCAGAGAACTGGTGATAGGTTTCACCTGACAGTAGTTTAGCATTCCTAAATTTTTTCCTATAGAATTCTGCATTCTTTTCATACCTTAACAAAAGAGCCTGCTTTAGCATGTCATAATTTTCCTGATCACCTCTACTCATTTTTGCAAAAACTTCATAAGCTGCCCCACGAAGTCCTTGAGATAACTTTAAGCTCCACCTTTCTCTCTCTAACCCATACGTGGTAGCTAATAGTTCATACCTATTTAGGTAGCTCTCTATATCATCGTCTTTCTCAACAAAATGATCTAAATGAAAATTCATAGCTGAGGTTGAGGCTCCTTGGCTAGCAGTGGCATCAGAGGCAAAGGGACTGGCACCATTTTCAGGAGCATGGCCCTGAAACTCAAACTCCCTTAGTCGTAACTCATGTTCCCTTTGTAATCTCTTCTCCTCCTTTTCTGCTTCCCTCTCTGCAGTCAATCTTCTTTCTTCTGCTTCCCTTTCTGCAGCTAATTTTTTCTCTTCCCTTTCTGCAGCCAATCTTTTGTCTTCTCTTTCTGCCTCCAATTTCTTAGCCTCAGCCTCAATCTGCAACCTCTTAGTCTCAGCCTCAGCCTCAAATTGTAACTTCTTAATTTCCCTTTCAGCCTCTAACTTTCTTTCGGCTTCAAACCTTCTTTCTTCGCGTTCAATAAATTTGTCACATTCCGTAGTAACATAGGCAACCATAACTTGCCCATCTAATCCTAACTCTTTTGCAGTCTGAACAGCAGCAGATCGAAACTTGGCCAGGTCCGCCATTGTCTATCAGGTAAATTTATACAATGTCTAACCAACAATTCAATTTCTAACTATATATATCTAATGGACAACACAGGCACCGTGAGCTCAATCTTATTTAATTCCACCCAAGGATACCTTTTAATTCTTATATTCCCTGAAGTGAATTACCCCCAATATTTTTAATAGGGAAAGATTCAAAATCCCAAGAGCGAGACCCCAATATATGTGGTGAAGTGGGATGTTATAAATATGTATAGGGGACTTAGTGTACTGACTGAGATCAGCTGTGAAGGTATATATATCTAATAAGAGTAGTGTATGATATATAACCTTACTTGCTGCCACATATGTATACCTCAGTCAGAATTATTCTGGAATAGTGTGATGACTACGTTGTATGTCTAGGGTATGTGTATGATGAAGTGTAAGTCATAACAACAACAGACAGATAAACAATTTAATTTATTCCACCACACTTGACAACACTGTGACACTCACATACATATAACACTCTAAAGGATATCTTAAAGGAGTCACTGATAACTTTTCAAATAACAATATGTATTCATTGCTGTTATGAATGAATATGTGTCCTGATTCAAATACAAAGGGAACCAGGAATCACAATCAATTTTACTTACAAGTTATATGTACAGAATTTATCAATATGAATATTGTAATGACATATATTATTAAAAGTATCCTATGTGTGTCAGTTGTGTAGTAGTAATATGAGGTAATACTGGTTTTGTTTTGTTCAAGCTCTGTTGGTATTTGTCATCATGACTTCAATAGTTTGTCTTTGTAGGAACTAGTATTGGAGATGTTCTCAGTTCCTGATATTAAAACAATTTAATTCCCCTCTTAATGTTATTTTTACAAGGTCATTTTAAGCTGGGGGTACATAATTTTGAGCTCAGCTGGCCACATCAGCTTATCTGGTGTGATGGCGGCAGGAACAGACTCCTCTGCTCGACTCTCCCCTCGGCTCTGGAGACACCTCACTGATAGCTAAATGGACCAAGGAGTATGCTGTCCGACTTTGGATTCAGCAAAGCTCTGACCAGGTGCTGCTCAATACCATCAAGACCACGGTCCCACAATTCATGGAAACAAACACAGATACGTTGATTAGCAATGAATTCTGGCACAACTACTGGCACAAATTCCCCATCTGCTTATGTTCCAGGCTTTTATTTAGCAAAAATATGAGCTGGCTTCAACGCACTGTTGCTTTATCAAGCTTATTTGACTAGTGGTCTCGAACTAACGCTCCTAAGTGAGTATATCAGCGAGTCTAGCCAATGGAGCCACGTTTCGACAAGTATTTGAAAAAATTTTAACTTCCTACGTCTCCCCTAACAACCAAAGATAGTATTTATAGCCCGACTAATCGCGTTTAGCCTTACATATCATTCCAGCCAATCAGTTCAAATGTAACTTGTGGCCCATTTCCCGTACAATGGTGGTGTAAAAAAATCTACCACTGAGCGATTCTGATTTTGGGTGTTGTCTGACAGCACCATCATTTTATTTTGGCTATAACTTGTTAATTCCTAGACTATTTGCATAACGCCGTACATATTCTTTGTCAGCAAACCCTAAGGAACCCAAATATATATATTTAATAGAGCTAAGTGGCTGCGTTCAAAATATGCAATTTCTTCTACCTCCTGTTTCGAAGATGTGCTGTCTGGGTACTGTAATGTTTTCAAACGTAAACCCATATAATGTTATCTTTTCTAATAAGCGTTTCCCAGGTTTTTTAAAACCTAACTCTGGGAAGGGTAGTGAATTTATCACTGTCCGTCTGAACAAGTTAGTGCATGCAGCCTTACACGCGTGATAGTAGTAATTGTGTATCGCGTTACGCTTGTTGGGGGTGGCATTAATAGCGAGACGCGTGTTTAATTTTGCATGCGTTCCTGATTTTATTCGCCCCTCTCTCTTTCTATTTGAGTCCATCTGTTCGTTCGTTTTGGTAACGTAATATAATTAATGTTAGGATTAATCTAGGTCATTACGCAGTCTGCCTCTCAATGTTTTTCTTAGAAATACAGCACACGTTTCATTGAAGAAAGCGGGTAATAATATAGTAGGCTTTTACTATCAACGTGAAAGCGTTACAATTTGCAGACGAAGCATAAAACAAAGGGGATTTCGAGTACATTCCTTGTGACAGCACTGTTATTTTACCATTGCTCTTTTCTTTATTAGATTATTTTGTTAGGCTTTATATTTACTTGATAATTTATATATGTGGATTAGAATATTCCACGACAGAGAGCTAACACCGCCCGGCGAGCAAAGTTAAAAAAAAATATAAAAAAGGACCTTAAATATTTTTTTTCAAACACGATCTCTAGTGACCTCTCACTGAACCCTAGGGTTCTGTGGAACCCCGGTTGAGAAACCCTGCCCTACACAGAGCGTAGGCAAAGTCAGCGAGGACGGGAACTACTCACTACACCTTATAAAAAAGCTGGACCTAGTATAGTGAAGTCTCTAACACTTCACTCCCCTAAAGCATTTTCTACAACAGTAGTACATTTACATTTACCTTTTATAATGAAAGTAGGTCGTATTTCCGATTGTTTAAAAAGTAGTTACCCTTCGTAGCCGTCTACGCCATTGCAAACAAGCGTGTCTACATATTAGTACTAGCAAATTTATGTACGTATTTCATGTGCTTGACGGTGCATGTATGCAAGTATATATGCATATAAGCTACTTGGGGCGTCAAATGAGCTGTCTGCCTAGGGCGTCAAACACCTGTCTGTCTAGGGCGCCAAGTATCTTAGCATCGGTCCAGGACTGTGTTGCCAGGTAAAAATTGTGGAAAAAAGACAAACACCTTCACACAAAAAAGCCAAAAAAAGCCGAACTGTTTAAATAGATTACTCATCTCTGTGACCATATCAGTTGTGCACTTTTCATAACTTTCGTTCTCTCTGGTAGTATAACTTCATTTCTTCATTTTCCTCACCGATCGTCCTATTATTTGGCATATTTTATGCATTTACATTTTTGCTCTGACCACTGCCAAGACTTCTTTACGTTTCGCACGGTGATTCATAGTAATACAAGGCTAATTAGACAGGTCAGCGGATAATACTTTTATCACTTAAGGGCTCTACGCATTATTTTTAGAGACAGACATTTTTGACACAGGTGGTCTCGCCCGATCGACGGAAAGAAATCCATCTGGGAGATGTACGCGTAAACACAGGTGATATATTAAATCGCTTCCGCTGGGCCATCTCTGTATCAATATTCCTGATAACTTGTCAGAGGAGACAATATGGGCGGATGGTATTTGTCAGGAAATATGTTCACCGATGAGTTTGTGAGTTTGTACAAATACAATCGGAAGTATTACTGACATCTAAAAGATGTCACGAGTTTAAATTTTAAAACTGATATTTTTAAAACGCGGGGGATAGCAAGGATTTAACACCCAGATCCACATAGTTCTAAAGAGCTTACCATTGGTTTAATTTTAGAGCCGGAATAGACTTTGGCTTTCATTGGCAAGTTGGTCTAAAAGTACAATCTGGGGCTTGATCTGAGAAATGAGAGATATAATCTACCGAAATCGGAGACACAAATCAGATTGCATCGCAACGTCAAATTAGCAACTCACAAAAGCCAGTGAGACATCGCACTAGTATTTCAGAATTAAAAGTGACAGATCAAAGTATTTGGGCGTCTTAATAATTTAAAAGTGAATCCGCATTTTTAAATACCACGACTGGAAACTTAAGGAATCAGAGCACCAGTCATAAGAGAAATACTAAAATTTCCCCGACCAAGTGTTTGAAGCATCTAAACAAAGTTGCTGTGTCCATTCTACTGTGCCAGGAGATTATGTTCTCAAGTAATGTGGGGTAAGTTGTAAACATTTATTTTACCATGTGAATTGTGACATGTCTGTACTTGTTAAAAGGTTATAGAAGGCTGGCAACCTCAACATATGAAAATAGTATATTCATAACCCACTACAGCAAGCGCTGGTGATTGCTTCTTGCTAGTGTGATAAACGAGCACCAAAGCCTTATCGCTCTATCTTTTCCTTCATCTGTCTTTTTTAATTTTCTCCGACATTTGTGCTCTTTCATTCCACGTTGGCTCTTTCATCGTTTTCTAGTAATCTTTAATCAAGACTGGGCTTTAAAAGGTAATCTTGATTACTCGCATCTGGTATCTAAAGAACCACATTTGTCCTTTCATCTGTGGTAAAGAAATTCTTTTGATTCAGTTTCCCACCTTGTTAAACACACCTGGGTTTATCCTATTTTTGCAAAACCCCTGCTTGGACTTAATAAAACATTCTTTGAAAGCCAGTCCCTGTGTAAATAACTGCCACACATACTAGCTTGGGATACTATTGTTTTAGAGACGCCAGGTGAATCTCATTCAGGGCTGAGCCGTTGTTTAAACATAACACGGTCACCGTGGCGAAAAATACAATAGGGCCCGGTGACAATAGACCCCGGCGACAATGGCCTCGGGACGGTGTAAAAGTCTGTTTGTTCGTGTTAAAGTGTCGTAGAGTGGGCGTGTCGTTTTGTCACCTGGACAGTTCAATGTTGCGGTGAATATCTAGGTCACCAGCATGAGGCGCTGTCAGGGTGTAATGAAGACACTCACACACAAACAGCATACATGTATTCAGGCGTGTAGTACTTGTAATATCACGTGGGAAGATGTGGTAAGTGTTGGTGTAGGCGAATGCGTCTAGGCTCTTGGACAGCTGCACACTGAACCCACTCACCCACATGCAGAAGTCAGTGAAGTTAGGTAATGCTGCTGACGTTTCACAATATTTATTATACGACGTTTCATAGTATGGACGACACAGTCAATGGCATAATAATCATGGACATTATATGATGGTAATTGTAGTTAACCCTTTGCATCAGCTCAGATACCTGGCGCCAACAATAATGAATTGTCAGTCTACTTTCTGCTTTCATCTACTGAAGTTCTGGTACCCTGACAGAACCCGTCAGGTACCCATCTGCAAATATACCGCACGGGAAGGGCGGTTTCAATGGCCTAACAAAAGGCTATGACTTTTTCTGGCATTACATGCCAGGTACTTCTTCTCATGAAGAATAAAGGCCGTAACCACGGACCTTTATGGCGACAGCATCAGGCCGCAAGTAGCGGACCTCAAATATTAGGTAACCTTGGTGTTTTAACTTTTCGTGTACATATTCCTGCCAATCCTCTACTCAAGTAGATAATTTTATCTGGGCTCTAATGTTCAAAAGACGCTTGGTCTTAGCTCCCGTATCAAGCACCAACAATGGGCATCTATGTAATATATCAGCTGTGAGCTCTGTTCAACATGTCGCCGAAATGTATTTCTATACTCTAGGCATACGAAAGATCATAAATGACTTTATTACCTTTGTTCAGAATCCTAGAAAAACACTAAACACCACACTGCCATTCCTGGCATTCAGAATGAACTGGGGAAGGAAAGATGACATCTCAGTCATACAATGAACATCCAAATCCCCGAAAAAGATGGCAAGGAAAATCTTCGGACCTCTGTCCGATCACAACGCCCAGGGTACACTTGTCTTCTTCTTCGATCCTTAACCACCGACCGTCAAAGCAGTCAGTGGCCATCACGCCTAGTGGCGTCTTGTAGGGCAACAACAAATTGATTCCACTTTGCACGGTCGGTGGCCATCCTTCGTACAGTGCCCCAACTCTGGTTCATTCTTTGCATCTCAGCCTCCACAGTCCTTCGCCAAGTTGTTTTTGGTCGGCCTCTCTTTCGCTTTCCTTCAGGGGTCCAAAGCATAGCTGTTCTTGTGATGGCATCGAGGTCTCTTCTGAGGACATGACCAACCCAGCTCCAGCGTCTGCCAGCTATGATGGTGTGCATGTCCTCTTGCTTGCTACGAGTAAGCAGATCTTGGTTGGTGATGGTATTCGGCCAAAAAAAGCGGTGAATTTTTCTTAGGCACGTTGTGTGAAAAGAGGACAATTTTGACATTTCCTTCTCTGTGACTCTCCAGCATTCCGCACCATAGAGAAGCACAGAAAGCACGCAGCTCTGGTATAATCTTAATTTTGTGCTTGTGCTGTATTGGGTACACTTGTACAAGACGGAAATCCCGGTCTTTGCGCCAAAAACCTGCGCATGTGCAAACAGCACAGACCTGAGCGAAACTTAAACACAAGACCAGGGCGTTTCCTCAAGCGAGAGGCAAAGCCACTCCGTATATGGTCATTACATGCCAGGTACTTCTTCTCATGAAAAATAAAGGCCGTAACCACGGACCTTTATGGCGACAGCATCAGGCCGCAAGTAGCGGACCTCAAATATTAGGTAACCTTGGTGTTTTAACTTTTCGTGTAACTTAAGACATGACAGCAATTTAAGACACAGGTCAACATAAGACAAGGGGAAGATAACCAGGAATCAATCCTGTCATTAACGTAAATCACCAGTTCCCTTTCTTAGACTATCAAAATAATTAAACAGGTTGATGTCTTTAATATATATGCTAAGTAGACAGCAACAGACGGGCACAAGATGGGTGCCAGATAGGAAAACGGAGCACGGGATAATGGACCGAGGGAACAAAGGCCGCCGCCAGCAGCATTGAACAGAGCGCTATGACAGTTGGAAGGCAAGAACATTTTTGCATTGGCCAGCCAATTATCTCAACACCTATTTGTCAGGCAAGCCTGGCAACGAAAGTTGGTCGCGAATTGCCCCACCCACTTTTAGACTGACAGGGGACAAGAGAGATCCTAGGAATGAGCGACCAGAGGAACTCTTAGCTATTGGTCGTACAGGCGGAGTTGGTCGTCACCGGTCCAAGGGACCCACATTTGACTTTTATAGATATAATATACCGCGCAGCTCGCTAGAGAGATGAGTTCAGTTTTTTAACATTGTGGTGTAGAGAAAAATCTTTAAAGCATAGCCTGCAATTAATTCAGTGTGGATACAATATTTCATATCTGTAGTTTATCTTAAAGGATTTTGCCAAGGGCAAATACGGTTAGTAGATGTTATACAGATTATTAATACCTTTTTATTATTTTTTTTATTCATCTTAACCTCACAGCTAAATGTGGGAAAGATAGTTTTTCAATTAATTCTTTTCATAAATGACACTGGACAACAGCCAAAATGTATCCGAGACAAAAGTAGCTATTTTAAAAAAATTTGGACATGCTGATCACGAATATGAACTTAAAAGTCGCGAATTAGCTCGCGGACAAATAACTTTGCTATCACAAAGGCGACCCATTACACCGATGATAAAGAAAACTTACAGCCTTTATTTTGGTTGTGAGATCGGTGACCAGGACCGGTATTGGGCCCCAGACATATGTTGTCAATCCTGTGCAACGAATCTGGGCTGCTGGTTGAACCGAAAAGGACGATCGATGCGTTTTGCAGTTCCAATGGTGTGGGGGGAATCGACAATCCATCTTAATGATTGTTACTTTTGCATGACTCCTCCAATTGGACATGGTATTTCTAAGAAGAAAAAGCGGCCTGTGACCTATCCGAATATTCTCTCTGCTATGCGGCCAGTGCCTCACGGGGAAGGACTTCCTGTTCTGGACCCACCAGAATCTTATTCTCTGGATGATGAAGAAGATAATAAGGCCAGTGGACATCCGTCACCTGTGAAAGCATCTATATCAATAGAACGTGATCTCTTGCCTATTGAAGAGTCTGCACAGCCATATATAAAATTACCGGACTCTGTTCGTTGATTCAGCCAAGTTGAGCTTAAAAGCTGTGCTGCTCCATAATGGAAACGTTTTACCATCTGTTCCACTCGGGTATGCAGTCCACATGAAAGAAACGTACAACACGGTACAACTGTTACACACCATCAACTATGACAAGTATAAGTGGCAGATTTGTGGTGACCTGATTAATGATTAATAAAATCAAAAGATTGTCCTCTAAGATGATAGGCTGAAATGAAGTAATTAATAGTTCATACTTCACATTCAACTAGCTTGTTAAATCATCATCATTGTCTTCCATACGCACACACTCTCATGCACAATATATTTAACATCACTAGAATCGAACTCATAGAGATCAATAGTGAGAAGTAGAATAAATGAAAGTCACCCAGTGATATTAAGTGTGAAAACTTACGAAGACTTATGTCTGTCTTCAGTCCATCAGAAGTCTGAGTCTACCCGCTACGTGTCTGACGTCTAACCAGACATTTGGCTTACAGAATTCGCCATAAGACATTCTTCGTTCATCACTTAAAAAGGAATATTTCTCGCCTACGATCAAGAAGGTTGACGCAGCATATTTCGTCACCTTATATCACGTGCGCACACGTTCAATACATATTTAAATCACGCTCAAATCACTCGAAAGCTTACTGCAGGAGTCAAGCTAAAGTTCACAGTTGATTACTCATATCAAGTTCAGCTCCATCGGAAGCGTACTATCTGAAGTCAAGCTAAAGAGCTCAAAAGTTGACTCTCATATTTATACCAAGTGCAACACACTCTTAAGCGCATTCTATGAAGCAGACTCCACAGTATATTTTAAGAATCACGATTACATACTCAAGATAATGAGTTTACATATCAAGAACATTTCGTGAAGATATCCAGTATGGCCAGTACCCTTCGGAGATTAGACAACCGACATTTTTCATACGACAACTGTTACCTGTTGATCAACGCTACAGAAATATTATCAAACAGTGAAGGACTAGATATCGTCAACGTTCTCAGTATGACAAAAGTTTTCATCAGAACGTCCTCGACTTAGAGATACCGACATAACTTATACCTACCTGCGACATTCTATGCATACATGTGAACCATCTTACCCGGGAGAAGAATTTAGAGACACATGGACTGTGTAAATTCCTCACCATTGTGGTAACACGCATCATATCACATCATCATCATTTCGCTTTACATAAGCTCATTCTTTTATTTAATTCACTACAATATTAATATCTAATCTGTGTGTTTTATGTGAATCGTCTTTACCATCACCACGTTCTAACCACTAATAATAATAATAATAAATTCTTTAAGCGCCAAACACGGCGCATAAGGCAGAAACCAGTGCTCTCCAGGTTGTTCGTTGTGACGCCACTCCTCTTAGCTCTTGCACATTATTTAGGCCCAACGTTCTTCCTTCTCTTATTATTGTTCTTCTGAGTGTTTCTTTTGGTCTTCCTTTTTTCCGCTTACCCTCAGGAACCCAAGTGAGCGCCTGTAGTGGTATTCTGTTGTTTTGCATTCGTAGGACATGACCGATATATGACCATCGTCTTTTCCTTATATAGTCGGAGACATATTTCTGCCTAGAGTCTTCTCTTATTTGTCGATTAGTCTTGAATTCTTTCCAACTGATGTTCATGAGTTTTCTAAGACATTTGTTCTCGAATGTATTCAGCTTGTTCTCCAATGATTTTGTTATTTTCCAACTCTCACAGCCGTATGTTAACACTGAGATAACATTTGAATTAAACAGACGAAGCTTGGTATGTATATTCAATGATCGTAATTTCCAAATGTTAGATAATCTATTGAAGGCGCTAGCTGCCAAAGCAATTCTAGTATGGATTTCTCTTGTTGTGTCACCATCCTGAGTCATTTTACTGCCTAAATAATTGAAACTTTCAACTTTCTGTAGTTTTTCCCCGTTCAAGATGATATCAAAGGTCTCGTTAGAAAAGTTCATAGCTTTAGTTTTAGAGGCATTTATTTGGAGACCAATTTTAACCGAGAGATGACACAAATTATTTATTGCTTCTTGGGATTGTCTTGGTGTTGAACTTAAGAATGCTACATCATCTGCGAAATCCAGGTCCCCCAGGAATTTTCCATTTGTCCATTTTATACCCAATTGTTCATTGTGGGTATAGTTTCTCATAACCCAATCAATAGCTATTCCAAAAAGTAGTGGTGACATAATACAGCCTTGTTTCACCCCTGTTTCTACTGTAAACCATTCTGTATTCCCTTTCTAACCACTACTAACCCTATATGTGTAGATATTTAATTAACAAACCCAATAATCGTTTGATCGTTATCTAGTTTTTTAAAGTATCACTCGTGCTGTCGGTGTTAAATATTTACATATAGGTAAATTTCTACACTCAGATGAGGTTGGGGGCTTTTTCAGTTACGGGATCTAAGGGCAGAAGCTAAGGTCGTGGGGAAATAGAACTCTTTTCATAATTCACTAGAAAACACTTTCCAGTGGAAAGCATTCGCATTCGCATTCTCTTCTTCTTGTCCTTATCTCGGATAGGTCTCTATCTTTTCTTAACGAGCCAATTTCTGGAGACTTTCTACCTAATATCTCATAGGCTATTCCTGGCGAAAACTACAGTCGTAGTTGCCCCAGTTGCCACCACACGACAGCTAGTCGTACAGAAAACCGACAGCAGAGGTGACCCCAGACTCCGAATGAAGCGGTGAAAGGTGATGATTACAACACATGTGCCTAAAGTGTATAGTATTATTTTGTAAAATGTATGTACCTTGTTAATTGTAATTAAGGCAAGTCATTGCCCTTGCGCTGTCCAGACACATTTTCCCCATTAAAGTAACCAGAAGAATAACGGTGATATCTAATCATATTTCCAGAGATATACTGTGTATACTCAGGGAGAATAATTATTCAGAGAGGCTAACATTTGTGGGTGGACAGCGAGACAATGCGCCTGTTAATTTGCAGCCTACAAATGTACTTAGCAGAGGTATTTACTCTTTTATTTTTCCTAAAGTTCGTGGTTTGAAGCTACAAGACTATTCATAGAACAGACCAGTCTGAAGTAAGAATCTTCGCCACTATCTTGTGATTCAAGAAACTGGGTTCGCCAACAACTACCTACAGTGGACACGTTGTGAAGACACCCACCTTGACATTAGAAGTGAAGTTCATCTAGACGCCTCTAGAGAAGAGTCCTCATCACAAAAGACATGATAACGACCCAATGCAGTACTCAGCAAGCTAAGTCTTTTGTAACAGGCACGCAAAGGACAATAATAACTATCAGTCCCTAATTAAGTCTCAGTGATGACAAATGTTAAAACCTCCTAAAATCATCTTCATCCATATTTATTTAAATTTGTTAAAGACTAATCGATAATTACATTTGTTATATGTTATTTTACAAATTCATAGTTGATTCAGTACTTATAGATAAGAGAGCGCATGAATGATTGAAACTCTTATATATACTGAAGCACATTCAAAACGCACCACCTGTATAATCCAGGAACAGAGTGTGAAATGTAAATATAAGTGTGTACAAGTTTACATATTTGGAATCTTTATTCATTTTCCTATGAATCCATGCTGGTCATTAATTTGTACATTTGATTGTTATGAAATTCATTGCATTCTGTGCAGGCAAGGGAGAAAACCAAAAATACAAAAAAATGCACGTGCGTTATCCTGCTGGAGAAGCTGCAAGTCTGGATAAATTGTGAACGCAGGAGCAACCAGTGCATCCAGAACCTCATCTCGATATGTCACAGCATTAACATTTCCACGGAAGACGTGAAGAGGCAAGCGATGGTGAAAACTGAATCTTCCCCAAATGTGAATACTGCCACCTCGAAATCGGTTGACACAGCAATCTGCAAAGCGCTCTTCACACCGTCGCTAAATCCGCTTACGTCCATCTGCAAAGGATATGTTGAATCTGTTCTCGTCTGTGAATAGGACAGCATTCCACTGCAGTCTAGTCCATCTGATATGTTGCTCTGCCCATTGCAGGCGCTGCTAACGATGTCTGTGAGTCAAGTTTGGCCCAACATAAGGTCGTCTTGCAGTAAGGACTGTATCTCTGAGTCGTCGTATGACTGTCATTCGAGAGACTTGCCCATGTCTACCCACTATTGCTCTTGCTGTTTGACTTGCCGGGAGTGTACGATTCCTTAGGTGACTCAGCACAATATGACGATTTTGCGCAGGGGTAGTAACTCGTGGTTGGCCACTCCGAAGTCTATCCCGGGCACTGCCAGTGGTTCCGTAACGTTCATTGAGACGTACAATAGTGCTGTGGTGGCAATTCATCCTTCTGGCAATGGCCCGCGAGCTCATTCCGGTCTCCAACATACCAATGGCTTGTTGGCGGTCGTTTTCAGATAGTCATGGCATTTCAAGCACATGTACTGGGTGTTTTGTCTCAACGGCCTTTTTATACCGAGTATACTGCCACAACGCGTACACATTTTCAGGGTCATAGCTGTTGAGAATCGTGTTGCACGTGTAACTTTCATCGTTTTCATGTAGTTTGTACACACACCCATGGGTTGAATCTTGCACTTTCCATTCCAGCAGCCATTCGCTCTCTACCTCATGGCAAACACGGGGAAAATCCATTCCCACACTTTTTTTTGCCAGCTTCTCGGCATAAGTATATATAATAGTGGTGCGTTTTTAATGTGCTTCAGTATATATATATTTACAGCCATGGAACCAAAATTAACTATGAAAGGAATTTCGCTGAATTAACGCAGCTGGGGGCTCGAACAAGCCAAACCATTGCTTAAACTTCACGAACAGTGCCGGATCAGGTTTAAGTTAATAGTGCTCTGCCCTATGCAGCATTGTTCTTGACTTATTAATTATCTTGTGAAACTCCCTTGAGATAGAAGCGGCATTATCCTTCTATCTACAACTCTGCCAAGAGTAATCTTTGACGACTCATGTTAGATACACTTGAATTTGGCCACTGGTGGTCCACTACTGCAGAGCAAAGGGGAGGCAAATCCCGTGATATACTCACATCACACAAAAAAGTTTTAGATCGAGGTCATCAATGTCATCCCCCGCTGGAACCTTTGCCATATGCTTTGTCAGAAGTATAATCTTTGAACATTTTTGACGATGCAGTGAAGTCCTTATAACATTAATTCAAAACTAACAGTTCAGCTCTGATTCTTACAACAGCGTCAAGCAGATGCAACTGCATTCTGTTTCTTACTTCTTCTTAACTGGTGATACAAGAGAGAATATCACCTCGACTACAGCATTACTCACTGGTGGTTATTAGACACATAAAGGCATATGCTGCGGGATGTTTGATTACTATCTGTGGAGAGTCCATCTTTCTTAAATTGTGGTTCTTCTTTCAAGTTAACTCAAGTTATTTTTCCGCATTGCTCTTCTAATGTGCTGTTGTTTTCTGCAGTGTGCATAAAAGGTAACCATGAAAATGGGGACCTTGAAACCTGGTTAAAAATTAATATAGGGCTCAGTTTTGACAGGCCTTGAAAAGTATCTCTCGCTGAGGGAAGTTTACTTTTAACTTGATTAAGAGATTCTTCTTGCATAGACAAACATTTTGCCTTGACATTTTCTATTTCTTGATAAGCCTCAACACCCTTGTTCTGCTGTATGGACATACCACATTCTGTTAAGAACGTAACATCAGAATCAACTTGATGACTCCTTTTCTTCTGCCCACTGACATCACACATTCTATTCTGAAAACTTTGATAGTTCAAGAACAGTTCTTGGTACAGAATGGGAGTATCAGCTTTGTTTTGCTGACAAAAGACCATTCAATCTTTTAAACTCTTGTACAACAGGAGTAGCAAACACAAAGCACAGGTAGTTTCTTGTGGTCTGACAAAATGTCTTTTTCCTGGTTTAGCTCAGCAGAAGCGAAATTACCTTTCAGCTCATCTCTGTTCATCAAAATATTAAACATACCCTTTCATGGCAAGAGCCACCCAGTAGATGACGGTGTTTTTTCAAAAGGGAGACGGGCAGCTCGAGCAGGTTCAGATTCTGCAGCTGTGTTCACAACGCAAAACAATTCTTTATACAATTCTTTTGTCAACTCACAATGGCGAAACCAGTAAGGTATTTCTGACAATAAAAATCATACATGCGATGGTAGTGTGGTTGAAGTTCTCCTCGCGCGACCATAGTAGGTAACACGGTGATTTTCTGTTTTCAAACGTTTTTGATTGTGTTGTGAGTTTGATATAAACTATGGAAAGATTTTTTTTAATTTGGCAAGTGTTAGTAAAAAGCGAGAACTTATTGAGGATGACAAGGAAAGTGGTAATGAGGAAAGGAAACGCAAGTATAGAAAATACGACGAAGGTTACTCAGCTTTTGGTTTCACGTGCACTCTTGTGAACAATGAAGAGCGTCCACAGTGTGTTTCGTGTTTCAAAGTACTCTCTGTCGAATGTATGCTGCCTAGCAAATTGAAGCGCCGTTTAGAAAGTGTTCATAAGAATGACGTGGGCAAACTAACAGATTATTTCTCTAGAAAGCTGAGTGTTGACTCCGTTTTATGGTTGAGTACAGTTTATACTGGTGAAGAGGTAGCTTAAAACGCGAATGGTTAAAATGAACGAATGTCAACAATATTCTTCAAACGAACTTCAACAAGTAGTGTTGAACTGGGTGAACTGGGCAAGTACTGGCAGTACATAAGTCGGTGATGACTGTACATAGATTTTATTCAACATGACACATACGGAGTGGACAAGACTAACATCGTCACAGGCGCAAAGATCATACATCAGCATAATGGTAATTACTTTTAAAGTTCCTGAAGATTCTCTACCAATAAAGTCCTCTGACTCAAGTGACTAAGGATCACAAAACTGTTACCGTATAATATTCTTCTCATTCAAGTCCATTGACCTTCCTTCAAGGACGTCTATCATGGTAACGTATTCATACTCCAGGATAAAATCTTCCATATCATACTTCACAATCCCATACGTTCTCCAAAACATAACGTTAGATAGCATATAGTTTCAAACAAAGTCATACACGATAATACGAACAGGTTAGAGATTCCAGTTGACTAACCTCTCCCATTCTATGCCACGCTTCTGGCATTGTTGAATGTACGGCAGATAAAATATGAAGCATACGAATAAATAAACTGGTTTACACGTAGGTATTATTCCTCTACGGTAATCTAATATGACCACCGACTCCGTCTGTCCATTCTAGGAAATTACATGCTAAGATGACTTCCCGCTAGACTACAACTGGGAGCGGCCTGATACTTTAGTTTACGGCAATAAATATACAAATATAACCGGGGCGACACTTACATGATCCTTCCATCATTGGCTTCGTCAAGAATACCAATTGAATCAATATAACATACTGGCTTATACAAAACTGCCAGAAAATTCCAATAATCTATATCTCGGACATAACAAAGTCCGCACTGCCCCGTTCAAAACATGACGTCACAATCCCCAAACTAGGTTACCCGTGCGTCCAAAGCAACTCACACTGCATTGTGCACGTCAGTGCGTGAATCAATCGAACGCTCAAATAATATAACTATATAAAACTGGTGCGTACATTTGGCAGGACCGAAGACTACCCCCTTACGTAATAAATGTACGTAACAGCTCCCTTATCACCTCCCCTTAAAAAAATTAATTCTATTAATTTTTTTTGAACTTAATACCCGAGAGAGGTGAGTCAAAACTACCACAAGATATGAAATGCATAAAGTTATATCATATTAAGAAAAGAATATTAAACGAAATGAATATAACTAAATGATAGTATGCATTAAAGCACACATCCACAAACGACCTACTTTGGAACGATGTGGTAAAACAAGTTTGAAAATGAAAAATGAAAAAAATCATAAAAAAAAAGATGATAATAAAATTCAACTAAGTTTTCAACAAAATTTGAAACATATGATTTCAAAAATGAAAATGAACAGCAACACTGATGATGATCAATGACAAGAGAATCAATAAAACAGAGAAATTGAAAATACAATGTGCAAAAATGAAACAATGCAAAATTAAACACATTAAGAATCAACACACTTAATGTTTTCTAACACTAGTACGGTTGACTAGTGATCTAACAGTGAGATATCATAACTAAGACCCGTGAATGTAGGTATTACGTGACAACTAAGAAAGTTAGTTTGTGTGTGATCCATAATCAATTAAATAGATTAAATTGAATTAATCTAATTCATATATTCCTTAATTACTAACAAATAACTAGTTAACAATATATTCTAAGTAATTGCAATATCACTATCAATATGTCACTGTTCCGTTACAACTAGTTAGTAATCGACGAGATAATGTTCTCAATGTTCCATACACGATATAATATATTCTCTAACACGTTATGTAGTGTAATATGTTCCATAGGAATAACAAAAGTATATTTGTCGCTCTTAACAATGTTGCCATATTAATAAAAAGTTACTGTATTACCAATGTTCTCGTTCTAATAAAACGTTAATATAGTATCAATAACAATGTACAAAGTTATTCATGTTATCGGTGAGGATGTTCCAACATCTGGAAGTGGTTTAGTTTCAACACGTTCACTTGGGCATCTTGATAGACAGTCTGCGAACACATTCTGCACTCCAGGAATAGCTCGTATCTCAAAATGGAACGGTTGAAGCGCTATAGCGTAACGCGCTGACTTTGATGACTTAACGTTCCCTGTATTCAGTGCGGTAAGAGCTTTCTGGTCAAACTCCACCACAAAGTGTGATCCGAGGAGATAACGATCCAGTTTAGTGATTGCCCAGACAAGAGCAAGGAGCTCTTTATCCAGAACGGAATATTTCGTCTCGCTCGGCGTGAGCTTTCTGGATACGTACATAACCGGAAATAAGGTGCCGTTATATTCCTGCATCAAAACTGCAGCAATAGCGTAAGAACTTGCATCACTGCGAAGCATGAAGGTGAGATTTTTGTCAGGCAACCTCAGAAAAGGTGCATTTGAAAAAAAAAAAATTGTTTTATATAGTCTAACGCCGTTTGGTGATCCTGCGACCACTTTATTACATTAGATGTGCCTTTCTTCAGTAGAGACGAAAAAGGTGCAGTTATAGTAGACAAATGAGGGATGAATTTTGAATAGAACTGTATTAGTCCTAAAAGCGACCTAACTTGTTTTTTTGTCTTAGGTGCTGAGATGTTTAAAATTTTAGAGACGTTACTGTCTTCTGTATACATGAAACCATGACCTATGCGGTGACCCAGAAATGAGATGTCATGAAAACCGACAAAAGCCTTTGAAGGTTTCGCTGTTAAGTTATAATCCCGTAAGGTAGAAAGTAAAGATTTTAACCCTGAATATGTTCATCCCAAGAGTCACTGAAAAGACAGATGTCATCTATATAAGTAATGACATCGGGACGATGAGACAATATGCGGCGCATCATGCGTACAAAGGTAGCTGGCGCATTCATTAACCCGAATGGCATAAAATTCCATTGAAAAAGACCCCGTGGTGTCGAGAAAGCGGTGAATGGCTTTGCTTTAGGAGTGAGTGGCACTTGCCAATATCCCTTTGAAAGGTCAAATTTCGAAAAGAATGTAGCATGAGATAATCTCTCCAATAAGTCATCTAAAAGAGGTAATGGTTCCGCATCGAATTTTGTAACTTTGTTTAATTTCCTGTAATCTACGCAAAGACGTATATTGTTGTCTTTCTTCCTAATGATTACCATGGAAGAAGAATATGGTGATGAAGATGGTTCAATTATATTTAATTGAAGCATCTCATCCAATTCCTTATCAACCTTATCACGAAAGTGTAAAGGAATAGGATATGGGCGAACTCGAATAGGCGTATCGTCAGTCAGAATAATGTCATGTTGGATGACTGACGTATGACCTGGGATGTCAGTGAGGACATCCTCATACGAGTGTAGAATATTAGAGACTTGCTGACGTTGATCAGCCGAAAGAGTAGATGAGATCGTAACATCATTCCATTTCTCAGTGGAATGGAGTGGTACAACTGGTATTGGTAGTTGTACATCATCGAAAGAAGATTCTTCTTCTTGGATGACTGACAAACTAGAATAGTGTTGAATAGGAGGTGTAGGATCGTCAGTTGCCTGAAACACTGACTGTAGATAATCAGGACGTGAGTAATACTCCTTCAACATGTTAATGTGGAAGGTTTTATGTTTACCATTAACATCAACGATGTAGTCGACATCGGATATTCTTGAGATGATCCTGAAAGGACCTCTCCAGGTAATTAAAAGACGATTGTTATGCGCAGGTAGTAAGACAAAAGCTTCATCACCAGGTATGAGCTGGCGAAGACGTCTATACTTGTTTGCAAATAGACGAGCTTTTTCTTTGGCTTGTTCAGATGATGCAGTAGCTAGTCTACAAGCATCTATGATTCTCTTTCTAAGAGAGATCACATACTCATAGGATGATTGAGTTTCCTCTTCAATATTCTCATCAACCAATAAGTCGTGGATTAACGACATCGGACCGCGTGGTTGCATGCCAAAAACAAGCTGGAATGGAGAAAACCCCGTTGCTTGATTTTGTACTTCGCGATACGCAAAGAGACAAGCGGGTAGGACCCGATCCCAGTCTTGGGGATGGTCTTGAGTCATCTTACCCAACAACTGCTTGAGTGTCCTATTGAGACGCTCAATTAATCCATTTGACATCGGATGATAAATAGAACTAAGAGATCTGTCTATACCTAATGTCTTCATAACTTGAGACATGGATTCAGAAATGAACTGAACCCCATGATCCGACAAGATTTTCCGTGGAAAACCAATGCGTGAGAAGATTAACATCAATGCCTCTGCTACACTGGCAGATGAAGTGTTCTTGAGAGGGATGGCCTCAGGCCAACGAGTGCACATATCAATGCACGTAAGGATATGCGTATGCCCTCTAGCAGATGGTTGCATCGGACCAATAATGTCTATAGCCATTTTATCAAATGGTCTAATCGGGATGTCCGCAGCTTGAATAGGAGCCGCATGAAATGGACCCCGTACCTTAACTTCCTGACATATCAAACAGGATCGACAATAGAGAGTGATGTCCCTATGGACGCCTGGCCAGTAGAATGCCGAAAGCACTCTGGATTTGGTACGCGAAAAACCCATATGGCCCGCACATTGCGAGTCATGCGCATGTCGTAATATACGAGATCTCATAGAGGATGGGACTAAGATCTGATAACATAAGGATGAATCCTTTTCCCGTATTACTCTCACCAAAATCCCATTTTTAAGTATAAAGTCATGTCTAGATTTTGCAAGTTTGTTGCTTGTATTCTTTTTGTTAACATACTGAAAAATTTTTTTTAATGAATCATCATTCTTTTGCAATGTAGCAAACAACTCCCGTGAAATAGGAGCATCATCATCACAAGTGGTATGAACTGTAGGTTCAATAGGTGTATCACATATTGGATTTGGAAGAAGACATGCTTGGATCTTTCCTGAAAAGAAAGGTGTATTAAGATCAATAATAGCAGTGGGAAATGTTTCGACGGTGCCGCCGAAAGTCACACACTTGACAACCCGGCCCGTGGCACAACTTGGGTTGATCAGCGAGGTCCGGACGCCCACAGTGCTACAACCTGAGTCAAATAGGAGAGAGCATGAAATGTTGTTGACAAATCCCTTGTTAAACTTAAGAGAGCCCTGTCCCTGGTGTACTGACGTAGCAGTGGCTGTGCAGACTATAGGTAGGCTAGGCAAGGTATGTCCGCAACGCAGCGTCGTGATCGCCTTAGGCTGGAAAAGAGTCGAGCATTCTGGACAGTCTTTCACCTGGGTACAATCAAGAGAACAAGACATAGCATTGTGAGTTTCAGCTACTTTACCCTGTTCAATGTTAGCCTGTGTATCAATTAAAGCGACATTAGAATGTCTACCCGTATTATTTGACGATCTATCTCTGCGACGCGATCGATTTTGATTATTTGCATTAAAATTGCCATAATTGTCATTTCTACTAGAGTTAAAATTTGGATGAGTCCGATAGTTTGTATAATTAAAGTTATGCTGTTCTTTAAAATTTTTATTCCAAGAACCTTGTCTGTTTTGCGGACCCTGAGATCTTGATCTCCCAGTTTTTGTTTATTATAATGTCCTTGATTATTTTTAAAATTATTGTTACCAAAAATCTCGTGATCTGTGAGCTTGGTTCCAAGAAACATTAAATGGAGCAGATTGTTGAAATTGCTTCCCTTTGTAAAAGTTATCATTGTTAAAATTGTAATTATTTCCCTTATTGACATACCTATCAGCACTAAAAGAACGATTGCGTGAAAAATTGTTTTGTTGTGCTGCAAAAGCAACAGGCAATTCATTCTTAATCTGCGCGTTACTTAGATCCATGTTTGGGTGAGCAGTGCAAAAATTTTTTGCATGTTCTTCTAAGCCTTTCATAGACAAAGGTTTCCTTTCGTGTAAAAATGCGAGAAATGTAGGATTTACAGACGAAAGTACCTTATCGCGCATCAGTAAATCGAAGAGACCTTCATACGACTTTTCAATTTTGGATAATTCGATCCATCTTTCTAATGTTAGTCGTATCTGTGACAGAAAATCACTAAAATTTCTGCCAGATTGAGGTAGTAATGTATGGAATCTTAAACGATATTCGCCTTCTGTCATTTGGAATTTTTGCAGAAGTGCTGCTCTTAGAGCATTATAGTCATTTTTCTCACCAATGCTGGTGGTATGATAAACTGCTAATGCATCCCCTGTAAGTAATCTGGATAAATATGTACAGTATAGCGCTTTATCAACGTTATAAGACCCACAAGTGGCCTCAAACCTATCTAGGAAGAATATTACGTCATCAGACGGGGGATTAAATTTTGGTAATTTAAGGTGAATTTCCTTAAAATAATCATGTCTGGATGGAGTTTGGCTTTCAAAAGTTCTCTGAGAATTAGCTTCCTGAGTAAACCTAATTCTCTCATATTCTGACTCTGCTAATTTCAGTTCATGCTGTCGTTTTTTTTTTCATTCTCTTCCATCTCAAGCTGAAGTCGTTTTAACATTTTGTTCAGCTATTAATCATCCTCTCTTCCATTTCTTTTTGTTTATTTTCCATTCTTTTTCAGCCTCTTTTGCTTATGTTCTGCCTCTCGCTGAAATGCGTTTTCTCTTCTAATTCAAGGAGGCTAATCCTCATTTTTTTTCTCCTCTTCCTCAGCTATAAATTTCCTCTTCATTTCATGTTCCTCAGCATCAATCCGTTTTTGGATCTGCCTCAAATTTCATCTTCTTCTCTTGTTCCTCAGCCTCAATCCGTTTTTGATCGCCTCAAAATTTCAATTTCCAATTTAACTTTTCAGCTTCCAATCTTTGAGCTTCCAACCTTTGAGATTCTTTACATTCCGACATAGCGAATTGTCGTACCTCTTCAGCAGGTATTTGCAAAGCTTTTGCTTGCTTAATGAAATAATCTAGTGAATACATTAATTGCTTTATAAGTAGTCACAATACTCTTAATTTATAAAAATGATAATTAATCAATATAAATTAATTAACTCTTGTTATTATTAACAAGTTGGTCTTCGTTCCTGTCCTTAGAACGGTTATAATGTTTATCATATAATTATTAAATATGTTATTAATCAATAAATTTATGTAATCAAATGTCATGAAATGGAACAACGTGAAAAAAAATAGAAACAATACCGAAAGACCGATAATCAAAGACGAAAGAAAACAGTCGCAGAATCCAATAAAAAATATAAAATTGGAGAAACTAAAAATAGAATGTCGTAAAGAGTTACGATGATAACTGCGATCAAATAACTTCAACAAGACAAATAGACAACACAGTGGTAAACAACATAGGTTTTGTATAAAAAAACTGAACGACAGGAAAGGTGAGATGGACGCCATAATACAAAACAAAATTCATCATAAAACTAAATTACGAATAAAACTAAACTACCAAAAAACATTAAAAGTAAACGTGACGAAAACCAGGCATGTAAACAGAGACTATTATAAGGAAGCAACTAGCGATCGGATAAAACTTCGGCAAGGTTTTTCTAGCCCTTGTACCGGGATACTATCGCTCAATTGACACTTAAAGTTGAGCCTTACCAGAACGTCTGACGAAGAGGCCCGAATTGGCATCGAGGATGGATTCGATCGTCAGATCAACCTCCCTACTCCCAGGACGAATGTACAACATATAACATATAAAATGGGAAAATGTAAAGATGGACTAACTATAGAAGGGCACAGCTAAAAGTAATAAAAATGTTGTACAAACGAAAGCAGTTTATCTCAACTGGTGTGCCGGGAAAAAAAAAACAAAGTGCCTTCAAATCTCTGTGGATGTAGTTCTGAGGATAAAATACTTCTCTCTGGTATATAACAACAGCTCGCACTTAAATAATGACGAATGATGATCCCAAGGCAGTCTGTCACTGTAAAACTTGAGTGGAGCGGAGGTTGATTTGATGGACCTTGGAGCATTGGTAACCGTAAGTTGATTCTGATTCATCATCACACTAGGTTTCAAGTTTG
The DNA here is from genome assembly GCA_024509875.1 of Oreohelix idahoensis. Taxonomy (NCBI): domain Eukaryota; kingdom Metazoa; phylum Mollusca; class Gastropoda; order Stylommatophora; family Oreohelicidae; genus Oreohelix; species Oreohelix idahoensis. The sequence continues at coordinate 588,952 of JAMPIV010012015.1, forward strand.
AGGATGTTGTCGCCTTGAAAGTTCAAATACTTCTTTTCAACCGGATAACTTGGAGTTGAGTAGTTCCTGTGGAAATTATTTATTTTCCAGACCACACTGGCATACC
>JAMPIV010012016.1:0-62041 GCA_024509875.1 Oreohelix idahoensis
TGAATGCATTATGTGGGCTATCTTCTGGATTCATGTCCATGTGACGATACAGGTGATCAAAATCTTGCAACCTTGGTATAATTGGATGTAATCTTCTTACGCGGGTCTAGTAAAGTCCTTCTCTTAATTCGACTTGCATTTGCCTGACTGACGCATACTGGTCTTGCTGCGTTCATCTAGTTCCGCCCACCAGTCATGACGATTTGAATACGAAAGATGCCTCAATAAGACTCCGCTAATTTTTTTGTTCTTCAGGGATGTGGTAGTCCTTCCTTAATGGATATGGGTCGTATATTCGAGAATACAAACCTCTAGATGTAATTCCCACAGTCGCCGAGCGTGATATATTCTGTGTATTATCCAGAAGTCAAGGTTTAAATTGACTTTTACATTATCTCTATCGATTTTGTGGTCAGAGCGATTTATCGATTTCATAAGCTGTCTCTCGAAAGTCTTTCCGTCACGAGATGTTTTCCTTCAGCTCACCTGACATTGCTGTAATGTACTGCATGCGGTTATGCATGTCCCAAGGTGACGCCGTGCCTGTCTTGCTGAAGTCAGAATAAGGAGAGTGAACTGATCTCATACATCTGGTTATCTCCTGGCTGTTATAGAAAAGGATGGAGTTTTTCACCTGACTACATTTACAGCACTATGAAATATAACATGCATCTGACTCATCATTGTAATGCTGTCTACCGTCCATTGCTGTATTGAATGTTGCTGTGATAATGACTGTTTGATGTGCCTACATATTCGCGTAACCATTTTGTCACTGTGGCGTCCACAATAAATAATGAAGAAAAACGTCAACGGCTGTTACAAGAATCATTGACTTTATACGTCGTGAGTTTACTGACGTCCTATGTGGATTGCCCTGTTATTTTTGTATGAACATTGTTTTGACTGAACACATCTGCACACTACACAAAACCAGACATGCGGATACCATCCATCATCATATGGCATCACGCATCATTTGGTGGCCATAAGCTGGTTTGATTCTGGTACCAGCAAACACGGGGTCCCTTACCCACTTCATTTTCAACAAGAATTCATCAGCATCCTTCAAGAAATTAACATTCTTCAATACAGTCAACATCTTCAAAATTTTCAAAGTACTCGGCGTTGCCCGGTAAAAGTCAAAATTTCAACTTTTTGACGGAAACAAGAATTTGACAGTACACGGCGTTGTTACATGTTGCCGGATAACTCGGACTGCTGTTATCTTTTACGCAAGTCAAGCAAGTTGCTGCTGTCAAGGTTCCAGTGCTGTCGTTTTTTGTGAAGGTCAAGTGCCGGTTGAAACGGGTTGTTTTCTGAAGAAGGCCAAGTACCGATTTCCATCAACTTACTTTTGGATTAGAAGGTCAAGTGCCGAAACAACTCAACACACAGTATTTCAGAAGCTCTTGTACCATCGTGTTAGCAGTGGAAGCAGTTCAGATGTGCCATCATCGTTGGAGCTTCGCTCTTTAGGACGTTGATTGACATCCGTTTTTTTCTGCTGTTCTACGATTGGAAGCCTATAAGTTAAGTGGCCTGTTTGTATGTAAACTGTGCCCTTATACTTCTGCTGAGTCTTCTGTGTATCATCTCATTCTATATGTTTATATGTTATTCGTATATTTATATGTTTATATTTCAGCGGGTTCTCGGTTGGGTGGTGTCTCCGTTAGATTATGCCACGTCATAGAGGTCGTCTATTGTGAGCGTTTTCTGTAGGGTTTGCAAATTTCCGATACTGGAATTTGCTAAGCGACTTCTGTTGCTATTTATGTTAGCTGTGATGACATGTTTTAATATTGTTTTCGTTATTATTTCGCATTCTTTAGTTTTGTTTTGATTTGTTTGTATTTGTTAGCCTACTCTTGTCTATAATTTAGTTTCATACAACATTTTTGTTTATACACTGTGGTGTCATGTATTTTGTTTAATTCTATCGCAGATATCGTCACATTTTTTTTGTGATATTTCATTAATTTCTGCTTTATTTTTAGTTGATTTCTGCGAACGTTTTTGTATTGTTGCTGATCTTTGTTATTGTTTACATTGTTATTGTTTACATTGTTTGCATTGTTTACATTTTCAATGTTTACATTCTGCATGTGTTTACATAGTCATTGTTTACAGTTATAGTAATTAGTTAATGGGCTATGCTAATGCACTGTTACTACTACACTGATGATAAATGAATGATGAATAGTGTCGTGCACTATTGAATGAGAAGTGCACTTATGATCAAGAATTGATTGTTGATATTTCATATACAAGTTCTTTGATTGGAGACTTGTTTCCCACAGAGACTGGGATAATATAATGTGATGTGAATATACAAGTGCTTAATTAAGACTTGTTACACTTAGGTTTGAAATAAATTAGTTAATTATTTCAGGTTTTGGACTCATATGTTAGACAACATGTCTACATTTGAGCACTTTATTGAGCAGGGTAAATTGCTGGGAAGACTGGTGATAAGTTAGAAGAATTTGCAACTGCTCGATATGATAAAGCAATGGAAGCTGAACAAAAGAAACTGCAGATGCAGGTGGATGAAAAAAGATTCCAAATAGAAACACAAAAACAAAAAACGGAACCAGAACCTGAGGAGAGAAAACTCCACCTACAACTAGAGGCTGAAAATAAAAGACTTGAAAAAGAGCTGAGAATAAAAGACTTGAAAAAGAGGCTGAAAATAAAAGACTTGAAAAAGAAGCTGAGAATAAAAGACTTGAAAAAGAGGCTGAGAATAAAAGACTTGAGAAAGAAGCTGAAAGACTTCAAATAGAGGCTCAGGCTGAGGAAAGAAGATTACAGAGAGAGTCTGATGAGAGGAAAGAGAAAGCAAAAATGGAACATGAAGAAAAGGTCTTAGCTTTAGAGTTGGAAAAATTGAAATTGATGAACATGAGTAATGGTAATGATTCAAACAAGGGTTCATCTTCTGGTAAGGCTAATAATGATACTTTTAAGATTAAGTTACCAACATTTAGTCCTTCCAGTGATGACATAATGTTCTATCTGGACAGATTTGAACAAGCATGTACAGCTCATAACATAGACAAAGCAAAATATGTTTATCAGTTATCAGGGATACTGACAGGTAAAGCTCTAAGTATATTAAATATGGTGGATGAACCTGACAAGAACAATTATGAGGTTGTCAGGGCCGCTTTGTTAAAGAAATATCAGCTTAACGAAGACGGCTATCGTCTACAATTTAAAAACATGTTACCTGAAAATGGAGTTGAATTCTCCGAGTTTATTGCAAGAATACGCATTACTTTCTCACGATGGGTTGAACTATCTAAGACGGAAAAAAACTTATGAAGGACTTATGGACTTAATACTTAGAGACAAAGTCATGTCGTCTGTCAATGAGTCTTTCCTTGCTTTCCTTCATGAACGTAAACCTAAAACAATAAAAGAAATGGAAGATTTCTGTTGCCAATACGTAACTGCGCACCCACACATAACCATGGGTAACTCTAAGGTGAAAGAAGGTTTACCAGTTGCTTCGGCAGCACCGTATGGTCAAAACTTTGCTCGTAGATCCCAACAAAATTTTGATAGAAAGAGTAGCGGTAATTTCTGTCAAAATCATGGAAATCAATTTCATGGTGATTCTTCTTCGAAGAATTGGAGACAACCTGATAGTACTCGTTACTATCACCCTAATAATTATAGGCATTTCAAAAGAGGATATGGTAATAGAGGTTATTCCTGCCGAAGACCTCAAAACCAAACAAATAGATGTTCGCATCAATGTGGACATGAGAGTAATCGTGGAAACTGGAATTCGAATCATGATAACAATTACAATAGAGACAATAATAACTGCAGAGATAATAATAACTCTGATAACTTCAGAGGTAATAATAGTCGGGGTAGATCTCAACACAAAAAAAAAGAGATATCAGCAGGCTAATTCTGTACAACAGGAAACTCAGGGAGCCTGTAATCAGGTTGTTGATAATAAAAACTTTCACGCTGTCACTGGTTCTGCTTTTGACTTTGAGAGAGCAAACAAATGCCCCCAATGCAGCACTTTATTCGAACCGGGTACCATAACTACTTTGAGTTGTGGTCACCCTCTTCCCGCTCTTCCTGCTGCTGTTGCGCATGACGGGAGGGGTTCTTTAATCCTACATAAGGGTCTTGTTAATGATACTCCGGTCTCACTACTTTTCGATTCCGGATGCACCACTATTGGTGTTAGACAATCGCTTGTAGATCCATCTTGTGCTACAGGAAAGGTTATTAAATGTGTCACATTTGGCGGCACTCTAGAAAAATATCCTACTGCTGTAATTCGCATTGCCACTCCTTTCTTTACAGGAGATGTGCATGCTTGTCTTTTACCTAATCCTATTGCGGACCTTATTATTGGTCGTATTCACGGAGTTAGGGAGTGTACCCCACAGCAGATTGCTGCTTGGGAAGATAATAACATGCAAGCTACAAATGCAGTAGTTACAAGAGCACAAGCTCTACAAACACCCGAAACTTCACTGAATGGTGATAATGAAGTTGATAGCCAAGATAGTCACTTAGTGATTACTCGTGACTCTTTCATAAAATTGCAAGAAGAAGATCCTTCTTTAAAAAAATTCTTCATTCTTGCGAAGAAAGGTGATCCGAATCAGGATACAAATAGAAAATCTTGGATTGCAATGAGAAACGGCGTACTTGTACGTATGGTACAAGATTCGACTACGTCGGCACATTCGCAAATTCTTGTTCCCAAGAGCATGAGAGTGCAAATATTACAACATGCTCATGACTCGCAATGTGCTGGACATATGGGTTTTTCCCGTACGAAGTCGAGAGTCCTTGCGGCTTTCTTTTGGCCTTTTGTCAACAAGGACATTCGTATTTACTGCCGATCATGCAAGGTATGTCAGGAGGTCAAATCTAGAGGACCACGACATGCTGCGCCTATCCAGGCTGCTGACATTCCTATTCGGCCGTTTCAGAAAATGGCCATAGATATTATTGGCCCTTTTAAGGTGAAGTCGGCCAGAGGACATCAGTTCATCCTTACATGTGTCGATATGTGCACACGTTGGCCAGAGGCTATTCCTCTTAAGAGCATATCTACTACAGATATCGCAGATGCTCTTTGGTTGATATTTTCTCGCTTGGGGTTCCCCAGAGAAATATTGTCAGACCATGGCACTCAACTCATATCTGACACTATGTCACAGGTAATGTCTACCTTACATATTGAACGATCTCTCAGTAGTATCTACCATCCTATGTCTAATGGGTTAGTTGAGCGTCTGAATAGAACGCTCAAGACTTTGCTTGGTAAGATAACTGAAGATCATCCTCAAGATTGGGACAGGGTTTTACCCGCGGCTCTCTTTGCCTATAGAGAAGTCCCTAATGAACACACAGGATTTTCTCCCTTCGAACTTGTCTTTGGCGCGCGTCCGCGCGGCCCTATGTCTTTATTACACGATCTCATCACTGCCGATGATATTAGTGATGAAACTCAATCCTCATATGAGTATGTTATTGCTCTGAGGCAAAAGATCATTGAGGCATGTAAACTAGCAACTGCTTCATCAGAAATTGCTAAAGAAAAGGCAAGGCAGTTTGCTAACAAAAATAGATGTCTACGACAACTTTGTCCAGGTGACAAAGCATTCGTCCTACTCCCCAGTAGGGAAAATAGACTTCTTATTGCATGGAAAGGTCCGTATGCAATAGTCTCTCGGATTTCCGATGTCGACTATGTGGTCGATATTGATGGAAAGCATAAAACTTTCCACATAAACATGCTTTCGGAATTTCACGAACGTCCGGACTATTTGCTGCCTATTTTCCAGGCAACGGATGATGCTCCTGCACCTCACGGTCATTATTCATCCCTGTCTGTCATACAGGATGAGGAATCTACCTTCTCTGATGTCAATCTTCCCCTTCCAGTGGTTCCATTACATTCCACGGAATCTTGGAAAAACGTTTCTGTTTCTCCTAATCTTTCTGGTGACGAACATCGACAAGTCTCGTCGATGTTACAAACATTTCAGGATGTTCTCACTGACATTCCTGGACACACAGATGTCATAGAACATGACATAATTCTTACCGACAATAATCCAATTAGGGTTAGGCCTTATCCTATCCCTATACACTTTCAGTCGCAAGTGGAAAAGGAATTGGATGAAATGATTCAATTAAATATAATTGAACCATCGACTTCACCATATTCTTCTTCCATGGTTATTGTCCGGAAGAAGGATAAGAACATACGAATTTGCGTTGATTATCGCAAATTGAATCAGGTCACAAAGTTCGATGCTGAACCGATGCCTTTGTTAGAAGATCTACTGATTAGACTTTCTAATTCTAGATTCTTCACTAAACTTGACTTGTCTAAAGGTTATTGGCAAGTGCCTTTAGCAGAGCATGCCAAACCTCTTACTGCTTTTTCTACACCTAGGGGTCTATTTCAATGGAATGTTATGCCTTTTGGTCTCATGAACGCCCCTGCCACTTTCGTTCGCATGATGCGTCGAATTCTGTCACATCGTTCGGATGTCATCGCATACTTAGATGACATCTGTCTCTTCAGTGATACCTGGGAAGATCACTATTTAGGGTTATATGACTTACTGTCCACTCTACGTGAGAATAATTTGACAGCAAAACCTTCTAAAGCTTTTGTTGGTTTTGGTGAAATCTCTTTCCTGGGTCATCGTGTTGGTCATGGTCTCTTGAAGACAGAAGACCACAATACTTCCAAAATACTGAACATCTCTGTTCCTAAAACGAAGAAACAAGTTAGGAGTCTCTTAGGTTTAATTCAATTTTATGGGAGATTTATTCCAAATTTATCTTCGATCATGGCACCTCTCTCAACATTGTTGAAGAAAGGTTCGCCTAATCTGGTCCGTTGGTCTGAAGAATGCCAATCTTCCTAGACCAAATCAAGAATATATTTTCTTCTCCTCCCATCTTAAGATTACCTACTCTTGATAGGACTTTTGTTCTTCGGAGTGATGCTTCATCCACTGGGATTGGAGCAGCACTGATGCAAGAATATGCAAATACTCTGCATCCTGTTATGTACATTTCTAGAAAACTAAATGCGGCAGAGAGGAACTACTCGGTTTTAGACCGTGAGTTGTTAGCGATGGTTTGGTCAATTCTCAAACTACAAAGATTCCTCCTGGGCGCACATTTCATTCTAGAGACTGATCAGAAAGCTCTTACAGCTATTCAGACTAAGAATTTGAAGAGTTCGAGATCCACTCGATATGCTATAGCTCTTCAACCTTTTCACTTCACGGTACGAGCTATCCGTGGTGCGGATAATGTGATGGCTGACATTTTGTCTAGATGCCCACATGACTCCAACTAATACTTCTGTCCTATATTTCCATATATTACAGAGTCATAACACACCTATATTACTACAATAGATTAGCACATCTGTACTCACTTTATATGTACACACTATCGTGCTTTGTTATCATCTTCTTCTGTTCGTTTTTTAAGATGATAGAGGAAGACTGAGTGGTTAATATAAGGGCCGTTAGTTTACTAAACAGCCACAATTATTAATAATGTATTGTACCTTATGAAGCATATTAGTTATTAATTAGCATTATATTGCTTGTACTTTCTCAGAATGTCATTGATGAGCTGAGGACTTACCTTACTATTATCAAGCATGACGAGTTCTAGATTGTGTACTTACCCTCGGAATGCCAGAGGATATGTCCTGGATCGTCATGTAGTTTAACTTTACTATGTACTTATGTCATTACATGTCAAATAATGTACTAATTAAATTTTTCTATCAGATTTGTACATCCATATTTTTTAAAGACAATATTAGAGTATGCTATTTAATGATGATTATGGTAACTTGCATACGTATATTGTGTTTACATGCTAACGTGATGTGTTTTGGTGACACCTCCCCGATGTGAATATTTTTTGAGACATTTATTTTTCTGTTGAGGTATATCCTCACCAGACACTCTATATTTAGCCTCATGTTAGGCAATTTAATTAATTATCCGCGCATAATTCGTGCGTTTTGAGCCGCTTATCGCATGCTCTTTGATATTTAAAAAAAAAAATATGTTCCACATTTTTTTTTAATCGGGAGGAGGTGGTGATATGTTGCGTGAGAAATTCTCGCAACATCGTTTTATTACAATATATATTTTGTAACGCAAGGGCAACAACTGCTTGAAATTTATAGTCACTTTTCTCGGTAAGCAGTTGTCTCCTCGCGTTGGTATTGAATGCAGTTAAGTTTGCTATGCGTTCTTGAATCATGTCCATGTATGGACTGGCTAGGCCGTTTTCTCAGAAAACGGTTGGCAACCTGTTGGGTTATCCTTTTAAGGTAATCATTCTTACGCTGGTTCGTAGTAAAGGTCCTTGCGTCTTAAGTTCTGAGCTGTGGTCAATTTGCGCTGGACTGCGCATGACTGGTCTTGCTTCTTTGTCGATCGATTTCCGCCCACCAGTCAGTGAGCGATTTGAATAGCGAGGAAGATGCCTCGCTGAGAGAAGATCTCCGCTATTTTTTGTTCTGTCAGGAATGTGAAGTCCTCTTAATGGATATTTCGTTTATTCGAGATAATACCTCTAGTGTATTTCCACATGCCGGGAGGCGTAATATTTCTGTGTATTTCCTGAAGGCAAGGTAAATTAACTTTTCATTAACTCTATCGATTTTTGGTCGTGAGCGACGTTTGATTCATAGCCTGTCTTCGAAAGTCGTCGTCACGAGATGTTTTCCCAGCTCACATGTTGCTGTATTGTACTGCATCGGTTGATGCATGTCCCAAGGACCATTACTTGCTACTTTGTTACATGAACTAGGTTTGGAAACCTTTGTTATCTAGAGGATATTTTTGAGGACATTATTTATACTTCAGCAGACGTGCCTGTCTTGCTGAAGTCAGATTAAGGAGAGTGAACTGATCTCATACATCTGGTTATCTCCTGGCTGTTATAGAAAAGGATGGAGTTTTTTCACCTGACTACATTTACAGCACTATGAAATATAACATGCATCTGACTCATCATTGTAATGCTGTATACCGTCCATTGCTGTATTGAATATGTTGCTGTGATAATGACTGTTTGATGTGCCTACATATTCGCGTAACCATTTTGTCACTGTGGCGTCCACAATAAATAATGAAGAAAAACGTCATCGGCTGTTACAAGAATCATTGACTTTATACGTCGTGAGTTTACTGACGTCCTAATGTGGATTGCCCTGTTACTTTGTATGATCATTGTTTGACTGAACACATCTGCACACTTCACAAAACCAGACCACGGGCACCATCACTCAACCCATGGTGCACGCGTCATTTGGCGGCCAATTACTCAATCATAATATAAATTGGGCGTCATCAATCGTCAACGTTCTCAGTACAACAAAAGTTTTCATCAGAACGTCCTCGGCTTAGAGATACCCCACTCGACATACCTTTTAACACATTACCTACCGCAAGCCGCTGTGAGCGGCACACAAAATAATCACATTTGGACCGCAAGCCGCTCAGAGCGCCAATCTAATTTTAGTAATAAGACGAATGTAAAATGTACTGAAACACTCTCTGATCTGGTTCAAGATTTTAAGTTGCCACCGGAAAACAAATTCCCAAAGCATGGTTGTTGTAGAACACAGGAAAATTGATATTATGTTCATATTTTTCAGCGTTTTGGGTTAGTTACCAAATCGTGTAAAACTGTTTATCGTGGCAACTAGTGATAGGACTACAAAAAATGCGTGTACATCTCGTCTAACGGCTGAACAGGATAGAAACGTGTTTCAACAATTGACTGATAGATCTAGCGACGAAGACAAGAGTGAAAACGGTGTGCACGTTGATTGAAATTGTGATTTTGATAGAGATGTGGCGCAAGCAGTTATAATTGTGAAAATATTGCACGTCCTCGGCCATCGGAGAGCCGTTAAATAACAACAACCTCTATTAGAGTTACAACCGGTGTTTATTGTAATAGTACATTCATTTATCTTTAAAATGACGTGTAATTCATAAAAATCTGTAAACAATTACGAAAACTACAGCTTACTTTGTGCAAACACCTACAGGATGAAAATGGGAAATAAATTTAATTCGGCTACAGTGTGTTTTTCAATTCGGTAGTTAATGTGTTAACAACTTGGGACATTCTATGCATACATGTGAATCATCCTACCCGGGTGAAGCATTTAGAGACACATTGATTGTGTAGATTACTCACCATTTTGGTAAAACGTATCATATCACACCATCATCATTTCGCTTTACACAAGCTCATTCTTCTATTTAATTAACTACAACATTAATATCTCATCTGTGTGTTGTGTGTGAATCGTCTTTACCATCATCATGTTCTAACCACTGCTAACATTATATGTGTAGATATTTAATTAGTAAACCCAATAATCGTTTGATCATTATCTAGTTTGTTAATGTATCACTCGTGCTGTCGGTGTAAAATATTTACATATAGGTAAATTTCTACACTCAGATGAGGTTGGGGACTTTTTCTGTTACGGGATCTAAGGGCAGAAGCTAAGGTCGTGGGGAAACAGAACTCTTTCCATAATTAACTAGAAAACACTGTCCAGCGGAAAGCATTCGCATTCTCTTCTTCTTGTCCTTATCTCGAATAGTTCTCTATCTTTTATTAACGAGCCAATTTCTGGAGACCTTCTACCTAATATCTCATATGCTATTCCTGGCGAAAACTACTGTCGTAGTTGCCCCAATTGGCACCACACGACAGTGATATCAGAAAATATTATTTTACATTTTAGGTATTAGTTTACATTTAGTGTGTTACTAGGATAATGTAATTAGATTCAGTCTATGTTAAAAGAAAAACTGGCAGTTTATGACAATGATACGCCACGAAATTAAGCAAATACTTTAGCAGGTGCAGGCGAGGTATGTTTCGTTCCTGAAAAAAAAAATCCGATAATCTTTTATTCCCTATCCTTCAACTCCCCAATCAGCACAGATCTACAAAAATTACACGCCACGTTCTCGTGACTTGTGCCATCCGTTCAAAGTAGTTCCAGGTATTCTTTATCCCCATTCATGTACTAGGTTGAATTATCTGAAATACTTGTTTGGTTGATTTGCTGAAGATTTTTTAAAAGGTCTACAGTATTGAGCATCCAATAATCTTTAACTCTGTTAATTATGTACAGCCTAACCGAAGATAATTTTTCAGGTTGACATCCAGCAACTTTTATCTGAGCTTAGGTTGTAGACCCTATTCTTGCGGACCATCATGCCTGAATTATCTGACATGTATCTGTCACCTTTTCAGCTTGGTTGAACCAGTCAGAAGCACACGGCTCACGTTGACATTTCTCACGGAACTGCCGATGCACACAAATCGCCCTACCACTTCAAAGTGGTGCAAATAAGTAGGTAGGCTTATCATAGTCTACCGAAATTGAGCAAACTTACGAATTAATAAAAATAACCACCTAACCCGATGTTACTTCGAAAGCAAACACCAGAACAATATTGTCAAGGCAAATTGCTTACGTATAATTTAAATGTAGGACAACATACAGTTGGATTCAGAATCCGGAAATCGAAAAAAAAACCACAACACAAAAGCAGTTAAAACATAAATGTCTGTTACTTTTTATTTTTTAAAGTGGGACCAAAAAAAAAAACAATACAGAAAACAAAGACAAATTTCTAAAGGTTCTCAACCCGTTTAATCCCATGGACAGATATATAAATAGTGTTAATCAATAGCGAAAACAAAACAGCTCACAGACTAAGGTATAGAATGTTAATTATAAGCAAACGCTTTACTTAGTTCAGGGACAAAGATATATCAAATGTTAACCAGCAGTGAACATTAAACTTAGTGCAGAAACTGTAGTACAGAAAATGTTAACACAACAGAACCTGGCAAAGGGGCGACCGACCCCAACCAGGCGCGTCCACGGGTGGCGGATAGTGGAACGACCTCCAGATATGGTGTGTCAGCTGCGAATTAAGTCAGTATTGCTGGACGAATAAGCAGTCGCGGACCAAACGGCGATGTCCTCCCAGCAGGACGGGGAGGGGTAACAGGTGGCACTGAAATCCCCCATATGTCCTATGACGGGTGCATCAAGCTAGTAAGAGCCGCTATAAGCTCTAGCCACGGGGAAGGTAAACCTCGGTAAACAAACCAACCTGCTGCCTTGCAGCTACCACCGGGAGATGGAAAGGCTATGGGAGACAACCCTGAACAACAAACACAACCCGGCTTCCGAAGACGGAGTGTGTTAGCTACGGCGCAGACACCGGGAAAAATTAGGACACACACGCTTTTGCAGTATAGTCATGCGACAATCTCGACTTACGTCATGGCGTCGCTCCTATCAGCTACAACCGGGGAGGAGCGGAGCCGGGCCCCTAGCCTTGAAAGGGCCCACCCAAGCAACCGGTGCCTTTGCCAACCAAATGGTCGGGGGAAGGCAAAGTAGAGCAACTGACCAACCAACCCACTGCCTTACAGTGGCTCAATGGAATGCAGAAGGAGTGAGGAACAAGAAACCGGAGTTACAAGAATTCCTCAGGGAATATAACATTGATATAATCTGCATCCAAGAAACTCACATAAAAGATACCCAACGATTCTTCATACGTGGATACGAATCCTTCCGCCAAGACAGGGCAGAAAGAACTAAGGGAGGAATCCTCACGCTGATTAAAACCTCAATCCCAGCAGTAGAGATACACAGATCTGGTGAGGACGAACTTGAATACATAACAGTCCAACTACTGCTGCCCAGTGGAGACTTAATGATCACAAACTGCTACAGCCCTCCAACCACAACTCTGGAGCTACACAAAGTGAAGCTTGCAGCATCAAGACACCTCATTATGGGCGACTTCAACAGCCACTCACCCAGCTGGGGCTATGAAGCAACAGATCTGAGAGGAGAAGAGGTGGAAGATTGGATGGTAGAGAATAAACTAATTCTAATAAACCAACCAGAGGATAAGACCACCTTCTATTCCAGAGTATGGAAAACAACGAGCACACCAGATCTTGCTATGGCTACAGATGACATACATCGACTCACCACTAGAACAGTAAATAACCAGCTGGGGGGAAGTGACCATGTACCAGTCACATTACAGATATCTGAGGTAAAAGTGCAGGACAAATTAATATGTCTCCTAGCTGGAATTTCATAAAAGCAAACTGGGGATTTTTTAAAGAACAAGTCGATAACCTCTGTCAGAACATTACCCACTCAAATAATGTCAATAAAAACATTTCCATCATCAGTGAGGCAATAATTCAAGCAGCAAAGAATTCAATTCCACGAGGTAAACGACGAGACTACAAACCATACTGGAGTGACAATCTGGGAAAACTCCATAGTGACTTAAATAAAGCACGGGTAACTATGGAGCAAAGTCCCACATTAGAGAACACCCAGAGACACAAGAGCATAAAACAAGCTTTTAATGAATAAAAGAAAGCTGAAATCCAAAGGAGCTGGCACCAGAAGACCAGCAGTCTCAACATGGAAAAGGACTCGAGCAAGCTGTGGAATCTGACAAGAGTACTAAATGAAGAAACAACAACCAGCTGTCACAGACGAACTCAGCTGACCCTGAATCGTGGGATTCTATAGTACGACCCTTTGTAGCGACCCCTTCGTTAGCACCAGAGCCCCCGAATAGTTTGGTAACTCTTCATCTAACGAGAATTTGTTTTCACCTGGACTCATTGCTATGAAACCGTTCCACGCAGATGGCCAACACGTTGGCTGATTAATATGTGGACAGTTTATCTACCGGTCATTCTGGTCATCGCATTGATTTAAGGAAAGATTAAATCACGCCCACGGACATCGCCTGAGCAATCATATGGAGTTATTTTCATTAACTTGGCCAGTGATGGGCGTTGCCTTCATCAAACAGAGAGAGCGGAACAGGATCAAACAGACACGGAAGTGGTTTCAGGAACGTTGAGCGGGAGAGATCAAAGCAGTAGTGGTCCCGGAAACGAGACGCAAGCTTTCCTGGCGGAATTTTCGCACCTTTATGTTAAGCGAAAAACCGACCGCAGACGGAGCGAACGGGGGAAGATGTCGGATGCAACGAACGGGGAAACGGGAAACCAGGGGATGGCATCTCTCTTTAGTCTGTCGGTCAGATCCCCGAAAGTCTCCTGAGATCTAAAAAAGTGTCAACTTTCTCATGCCCCCCTCATCTTTAATTCCATTTAAAATATATACAGACCACTAGAAAGCCATGCTATCATTCAGTGCCAGAGATTTTTAAGATTCACTAGCTATTAGTAGGAAGTTGCTAGATTCCCATCTGAAATTGGTGGCTACAAATTGGAGTGTTTCTTTTTCTGTGCACGGTATAATATATTTGTTAAAATGATCAGTGGTCTAGTGCTTTCATTTTATTTCACTGGATTTTGTGTTTATTTAATCTATTTAATTAAACTCATCCCAAAAGTTCCAGTGGTAAATTTAATGATATATCTATTATAACATTTCCAAAAATAATAGATGTTTAAATGTTAAAGTAACTTTTAAAGTCGCGAAGGAATTTATAATTAATAAATTTAGTTAAGTCCTATATATATATCTAGATGTGTATTTTAACCATTAGACTCGTGACGGGTTTTCTTAAATACATAATTAAATACGCGAGTGTATATATAATATAGCCTTAACGGTAAATTTATCGCGCGTTAAGAATATTATTTGATTTTTGAAGTATGATTATGATTGTCATGGGTTTTCTATCTTTTTCTCTAGAATGATCACCTTTGCGATCCCAGCATTATTAATAAATCATACAGAGAGTTTCCATACTCGGTTCTTAAACTTCCAGACAGTTTGATGAGACATTTTTTTAAATTTAATCTTGTGGCGGTCCGGTGCGGCCTAGCTGTCATAATTACATGAAAGAAAGCCTACCCAAGAACATTTAAAATATTATCATCAAATTTAAATTTCAATCTGTGAGATAAACTGGAAGATGAACAGTGCCAGTAGCAATAATTTATGTACGGCTCTAAATGTGAGAGAATACCGATTTACCTGACTGTGACCGAGCCTAGTTTTTCCTCACTGGATTAAAAACTTTACCGGTCAGTGGCTATCATCACGCATTGAAGGATTATACCAGCACCTCATTTTTCACCCCTATGTCGAACTGCGTCAGTGCCATCCCATAGACTCGTTTCTTTATAATAAAACACAAGAACTCTTAGAACTTCAAGTCCGGCGATAAGCGGGAATATTTGCTCTCAGTGAAACCTCGCATTATCTGGGGCGGGACATAGAAGGACTAGACAGTTTTCACATGTAAAGAGTTTAATTACTGTGTATATCATGCTATGGATTGTCTGATGATGAAATCGGTAAGTGTGTGGTGTATATGAGTGTGGATCCTCACAGAGTGTATGAATGACAGGAGATTTATTTTTGCAGAAACCATTTGTCAACTGCCTACCGGGTAATACGTTTTTCTGTATACCCGGCATTGTTCCTTTAAGTGGGATAATTTGTTAACTCTGTTTCATCCCCCCCCCCCCTTTTTTTTTCTTTGCTTAGTAAAGGGAAGACACAATTGGGATAACAGTATTTTTTGTCTACCACCATAACTAATATTGTAACACCTCTTTCAGAGTAATTAACTTCATTGTTAGGTTACATTACCTATGTTCCTGATAACTATCTATCTTGGGACTGGGTTTACCTTTGTCTAATAAGCGGGAAGGGCTTAGTCGATACCAATCTTCTTTACCCCCATCCTCACCTTGTTAATTGTATTTTCTGTACTTATGATAATTTTTATGTAACACCTGTTGGATGTTGTGATTGAGTTTAAATGCTAATAAACAGCATAAACATACATAGTACTGTGTTGGACTACCAAGGCCCAAATCCCTCATATTTGTTTAAGATAGTTGTATCCACGTCGTCTGTGTGTCTGAAGCACCAAATCGGTGTGAGCGCAGATGTGTGTCTGGAAAACTGGCAAATAATTGTTTGACCAGGAGAGTGGAAGAGAAGATTGAGAGAAACGATTTGTCGTAAATAAGTCTGTCTTTACTCTCCTCCAGCACTCTGTGGAGCATCATATTTAATCTCTACATTTCTATCACTGAGTTTTTTTCACCATCATTCTACACTCTAAACCGGACTACTATTTCTAAGACTCTTTCTCTCCAAATAAATTTACGACAATATTTGGCTGGCTCGCCGGGATAAAGATATTTTGAGTCTGATCTAAGTCTGGCTCTAACTAGATAGAGTGTGAATGATCTGTCTTTGTGATTTAGGGAAATAAATAAATAATTAATTACACCCCTAGACAACGCCTTTTAGTATTTGGGTCGTCCACACAGCATACTTACAGGTTGTTTTCTTTCCACAGCAGTAGGAAGTACGGATAATCATAAATTCGGGTAGCTAAATTATCCTCTGGCGGAGTAAATTACATTTTTTTTCTTTATAAGATTCGCTGGGATCGCGTGACTGGTTTTACAGTCACTAAAGGTTTTTGAAGCGTTTGAGTTGAGCTAAGCTAAAGACGGATTGTTCTGATTTTTTAAAATTAAGTTAACTACGTCTCATCTCATAATTGACTTCAGGGACGGAGTTTGTTGTTAGAGAATTAAAATTTTCGGGGGAAATTTTTTTTAATTTTTTTCCCCTTTAAATTGTTTTAATATAAATCTTTCTCTACTGTTAGTAATAGTAGATTTTTTTCTAGTGTAACTTACCAATTAATTGGCATAGTTGCTTGTGTTAAAAGTCTTAAGTGACAATAATAGCGGCGATAAGTTAACACACGAGGTCATTAAGTAAATTGTTTTTTACTTTCGGTTTTTCTCGTAGCGGCTTTGATTTTTTTTCCCTTCTTGTTCTTTCGTACTATTCTCTAGTCATACTACATCTTATTCTTTAACAATGGCAGAAAGGATAAAGATGAGATCCATCCTGAGGCTGGAAGCGAAAGAGGCAGGACTAGACACAGAAGCTGTGAACCTGTTTATCAACCAGGAACTGGAAATATATGACGCGGAGCAACAAAGAGCAGAAGCAGAGAGGAAGGAAGAGAAACAAAGAACAGAAGCTGAGAGGAAGAAAGAAAAAGAGAGAGAAGAGAGGGCAGAAGCTAGGAAGAAAGAAGCGGACGATCGTCAATTGGAGCAGAAGAAAATTGAGGCAGAGATAGAAGCTCGCAGGGAAAGAGAGAGAGCGAGAAAGACAACATGAACTGGCGCTTAAGGCTTTAGAGAGTCGGGGCGCTGTTGCGTGCATATTTTGACGCACATATTACAAAAATCAATATGGCTATTTACTATGGGAAAAATATAGACATTCATTTATTTGTGTATGAAAATGCTGTTTATGGTAAAAGCGAGATAATCCATGTTTGATTCACACTTTTGATTATAGGAGTAATCGTTCTGGATATTGATCCAGCGCAAGGATATTGCGCTTGCGTTTGTACTTATTTTTTAGGGCCAGAAAATATATTAATTTGCTTATTGTGTTTATGGCCTGAATTCATATGTATTACATATTATTAGTACAAGTAGAATCAGTCCTATATTGTATATTTTGGATGGGTAGGAGGGACTAGATTCTTGTATTCCGGTCTAGCGGAAGTATGAGTTGTCTTGACAAGTCGTGATGAGTTCCGATGTACTGCTTACAAATGGCGGGGTACGTTTTTCAAGAGCTGGTCCTTTCGTCAGAAAAAAATGTCTTACGAAGTGGTTTTTCTTCTGAAGGAGATGGTGTCTCTACGATAGTTTGTGTTAGAGACTCTCCTTATGTCAGTATATAGATGATTCGGACTCCAGGTAAACCCAGCTCTTATTTTTGATGATCTCTCGTCGGTTAGGCCTAGCTTGACTTTTGTGCTTCGCTATGCTAGTGTCGTGTTTTGTATCGACGAAGATGACAGATGTTCCTGCAGCGGTTATGGCTACGTGAATTAACCTGATCACCGCAGAGCTGTATGGAAACATTTATGAAATCATTTATATACCCATTATAAATTAACTCTGGCTTATATTCTCCTTCCTATGAATGAGTGAACGACAACTCAGGGAGGCAGCCATGTTGGATTTCGGTCATCATATGTTTTGATCACTGCCAAGAGAACAGATTATTTATCTTATTATCGGACAGTGACAGAGAGATCTCAATCCTGCTAGAAACCCCCTTTCGTGGTTTCATAATATATACTACAAAACTATGGACGTCAAGTAACTTTAGTTATTTATCGATCTGCCTTCACTGACGCGTTTAGTCAGATAGGGGGATGCGGCCATAATGTATCATGACATTGAACTTTTGATGTACTGCCCATTATTTCTGAATGTGTCATGACTTCAGATCTGCTATGTATACCTACAAATTGATATGTCAACGAACCATGATGTACTCGTATGTCCCAGTGTGTACGTCTGAATAAATTGAGTAAACTAAGATTCCAGCAGTCTGCATTGGTGCCTTGTAGACACAAGTGTGAGTGGTTATATTGGTCAGCACACGAACAGTACACCATTCGCGGTAATCACACTCTACACTTCTACTTCATACATACACCATCCTGCGTCGGCTGAAGTGACCAAGTTTAGGGCCTGCTTCCCCTGGAGCCTTTGCCTTCCCTAACTCAGGACTAGGGTGAGTTACCCATTTACAGCTGGGTAGACTGGAGCATGCCTGATCTCAACAACACACCACAACTTCAACAGAGCAGACAGAAACCTGAAACTTTACAGTGGTGGCCAGTATGGAACAGTGGTATCAAGTGTAGAAAATATCTGGAGCAATATTGTTGACATTTCTCAACGTACAGAAGAATCACAGTGTTGAACATAAAGTGCATAGTTCATCGTTGGATCTTCATATGCTCAACAGAGAAAAATTGACAGTGTAATAGTTTAAAATTAAATCTATTACTGAATAAAGTGGCAAGTTATTATTATTTAAATAAACTGTGCCTGCTTTACAACACTATACCTGCAACACATTCCATTCATGACATAAATGATATTGTATGCTATATGCTATTTATGCTTACATGTTATTCGTTTATATGTGTAGGTGTTTATATGTTGCGGGCCTGGATGGGTGGTGACTAGAACAGGAAATACCGAGTGATATTGGTCTTGTTCTGGCGTTCGATAGGGAGCAATTTCTTAATTGAAATTTGCATGCAACATAGTTTGCAAATATTTCGTTAGTTGTGACGACTGTTTCATATTTGTATTTGTAACATTTTTTGTGTTCCTTAGTTTGTTTGATTTGTTTGTATAATTGTAGGTCTCATCTTTCCTTTCATTTCAGTTTTTTACACCTTTATGTTTATACACTGTGGCGTTATTTGTCTTGTTATCTTATGGCAGTTATCATCACGGATTCTGTGATCATTTTTTTTCATTTCTCCTAGTTAATTTAATTTGATCTCTGCAAATGTTTTCAGATTGTCTTTTCTTGTTTCTCATTTGTAATGTCTTTAGTTGACATATGACGTATAGTGGTATACACTGATAATATAGTACAGATCAGTACTTTCTGATTGTTATTGTTATAAAACAAAATGTACAAGACCTTTGTAAGGCTTGTCTCCCAAAGTGATTGGTAAAGGGAAATATTTTTTCTACAGGTACTCAAGTGATCTTTGATTACATTGAGGTATACAAGACCTTTGTAAGGCTTGTCCCCACAGTATTTGAGATACAATTATTGTTGTCCACAGGTACTCAAGTTATCATTGGTTATTATAAACCATACAAGTTTGGACTAAGACTAAGTCTAAGGTATAGACTTGTCTCCCATTAACTTGAAAGAGGGTAATTTATTTACTTTTTCAGGTTTCTGATTTAGGAAGACAATATGTCTACATTAGATTATTTCATTGCTCAAGGAAAATCTCTTGATAAGACTGGAAAAGACTTAGAACAATGGGCTGTTGCTCAATATGACAAGGCATTAGCTGCAGAAGAGAAAAAAACTGCTGCTGCTGTTGAAGAAAGAAAAGCTGCGGCTGAGGAGAGAAAACTTCAGATAGAAGAAAAAAAAGCTGCTGCAGAAGAAAGGAAAGCGCTAGCTGAAGAAAAAAGATTAGAAAAAGAAGCTGATACTGCTGCTGAACTTAAGAAATTGCAGATGCAAGTGGAGGAAAGGAGATTTGAGGCAGAACAAAAGAAATTAGAAGCTGCTGCAGAACAGAAAAAACTAGAAGTTGCTGCTGCTGCAGAACAAAAAAAATTAGATAGAGAAGCTGAAGAGAGAAAAGCAATAAGAGAACATGAGTTGGAATTAGAGAAATTAAAATTGACATGTATGAGTAATGTTAATCAGGCATCTGGTGGTAATGGTAAACCCTTTGTGTACAAGGTCAAGTTACCAGCGTTTAACCCTACCAGTGATGACATAACATTTTGGCTTTCTAGATTTGAACGGGCTTGTCGATCTCACAATGTTGACAAATCACAGTATGTGAATCAGTTGTCTGAAAATCTAAAAGGGGAGTCTCTGAGTAAGTTATATTTTGTTGAAGAGGCCGACAAAGATAATTATGATGCTGTTAGGGCAGCTTTGATAAAGAGATATCAGCTGTCTGAAGAAGGTTATCGTCTTTTGTTTAAAACAATGAGACCTGAGGTAGGTGTAGAATTCTCAGAATTCATCTCAAAAGCACGAATTACACTTTCACGATGGATTGAATTATCCAAAACAGAGAAAACATTTGATGGTCTTACGGATTTATTGCTAAGAGACAAGGTTATGTCTTCTGTAAATAAATCATTCCTAGAGTTTCTTACATGAGCGTAAACCTAGTACAATAAAGCAAATGGAAGAATATTGTGACCAGTATGCCACGGCACACCCTGACATGATTCTTGGTAACTCTAACATTAAAGAGAGTATGCCAGTTGCTTCGGCAACAGAATATAATCAGAATTACTCACACAAATTCCAAGGAGCTAAAAATAAATTTGATAAAAAGGTTAATTGGGATAAGTATCAAAACCAAGATAACCACTCAAATCAGAGTTCTTCTTCGAAGAACTGGAATCGGGCTGATAGTCCTCGACACGCGAGGGGTGCCCATAATGTTAGAAATTCTCGGAAAGGGAGTAGCTATAGGAACTACCCAAGTGCTTCATGGAGACAAAAGAAACAATATTACAGGGATACTCAATATAATGAGCATGATGATTATGATCATGAATATTATGATTCAAACCCAAATAGGGGTTATAACAGAGGCAATAATAATTATAGAGACAATTATAACCGAGGTAGATCACAACACAAAAGACATGGTAAATCTTATTACCAGGCTAACTCTGCACAACAGGAGTTCCACGACACCGATAATCAGAATAATGATAAAAAAGACTCCAATAGTGTAGTGAATTCCGCTTTCGATTTTGCTAGAGCATCTGAGTGTTCGCAATGCAAAACATTATTCGATCCAACCACAGTTTCTACTTTAAGCTGCGGTCACCCACTTCCCGCTCTCCATGCGTCAATCGCGCATAATGGAAGGGGTGCTCTTGTCTTTAATAGGGGCCTAATAGATGGTACTTCGGTATCAATTCTTTTCGACTCGGGGTGCACTACAATTGGAGTGAGGCAATCACTCGTAAATCCTTCTCGAGCTACAGGCAATATAGTCAAATGTGTAACATTTGGTGGCACATTGGAGAAGTACTCCACTGCCATTATCAATATTGCTACGCCTTTCTTTACAGGAGAGGTGCAAGCATGTCTCTTGCCGAATCCGATCGCTGATCTTATCATCGGTCGCATTCATGGAGTGAAAGAATGCACTCCACAGCAAATTTCTAATTGGGAAAATGTTAATATGCAATCTGCTAATGCAGTAATCACTAGGGCTCAAGCTCTCAATATGCCACAATCTTCACATTCTGAAGATAATGATGCGCAGATCCAAGATGATCCCTGGGAGATATCCCACGATTCCTTTATCAAACAGCAGGAAGATGATCCTACTCTAAAGAAATTCTTTACTCTGGCAACAAAAGGTGATCCGAATAAGGATACTAATCGTAAATCTTGGATTACGATGAAGAATGGCGTACTTGTACGTATGGTACAAGACTCCGCTAAGTCCATTCATTCTCAAATCCTTGTGCCTAAAAATATGAGAGTTAAAATTTTACAGCACGCTCATGATTCGCAGTGTGCTGGACATATGGGTTTTTCCCGTACTAAAGCTAGAGTTCTTCAATCTTTCTTTTGGCCTGCTGTGAATAAGGACATACGAATCTATTGTCGATCTTGTAAAGTATGTCAAGAGATTAAATCCAGAGGTCCACGCCATGATGCACCTATTCAGGCTGCAGACATTCCCATTCGGCCATTTCAAAAAATGGCGATAGACATCATTGGTCCATTTAAGATAAAGTCTGCTAGAGGACACCAATTTATTTTGACGTGTGTTGATATGTGCACACGTTGGCCGGAGGCTGTTCCTCTAAAGAGCATAACTACTGCTGATGTCGCAGATGCTCTTTGGTTAATATTTTCTCGTCTGGGGTTTCCAGCAGAAATATTATCCGACCATGGTACCCAACTCATATCGGATACCATGTCTCAAGTAATGTCGACTCTGAAGATAGAGAGATCGCTGAGTAGTATTTATCATCCTATGTCCAATGGGATGGTGGAACGTTTGAATAGAACTCTGAAAAACCTACTAGGTAAGATAACAGAAGATCATCCTCAGGATTGGGATAGGGTTTTACCCGCGGCTCTCTTTGCATATAGAGAGGTCGCCAACGAACATACAGGATTTTCTCCCTTTGAACTTGTCTTTGGCGCGAAACCGCGAGGTCCTATGTCCTTACTTCATGATCTTATAACTGCTGATAATATTGTCGATGACACAAAATCCTCTTATGAATATGTCATCGCACTTAGACACAAGATTATTGAAGCATGCAAATTGGCAACTGCTTCTTCTGAATTTGCGAAACAGAAGGCAAGGGAATTTGCCAATAAAAAGAGATGTTTGCGTCAACTTTGTCCAGGTGACAAAGCATTTGTCTTGCTACCTTGTAGGGAAAATAGACTTCTAATTTCTTGGAAAGGTCCGTACGATATAATATCAAAGGTTTCCGATGTTGACTATATCGTCGATATTGACGGGAAGCGTAAAACCTTCCACATCAACATGCTCACGGAATTCCATGAACGTCCTGATTATTTACAACCTGTTTTCCAGGCAACGGACGATTTTCCAGTCCAACATGGACAGTACTCATCTCTGTCAGTAATACAGGATGAGGAAACGAGTTTCTCGGATGTAAATTTACCTTTTCCAATGATTCCTCTTCACTCTAATGAATCATGGAAAGATGTTGCAATTTCTCCAGAATTATCTCCAGGAGAGCAGAAACAAGTTTCTACTATGTTAGAACAATTTCAGGATGTCCTTACTGACATTCCTGGTCAAACTGATGTCATTCAACATGACATTATTCTTACTGACCATAGTCCTATAAGAGTCAGACCGTATCCTATCCCGATACATTTTCAAGCACAGGTAGAGAAAGAGTTAGATGAGATGATAGAGTTAAAAATTATTGAACCATCCACATCAGCATATTCTTCGCCGATGGTTATAGTACGGAAAAAAGACAATAACATACGTCTTTGCGTGGATTATCGCAAATTGAATCAAGTGACTAAATTCGATGCTGAAACTATGCCTTTACTAGAAGAGCTACTTACGAGACTATCGAATTCTCACTTCTTTACTAAACTCGATTTGTCTAAGGGATATTGGCAAGTTCCACTATCCGAACACGCCAAACCGTTTACTGCTTTTTCGACGCCTAGGGGTCTATTCCAATGGAATTTCATGCCTTTCGGTCTTATGAACGCCCCTGCTACATTTGTACGCATGATGCGTCGAATCCTATCTCATCGCTCAGATGTCATTGCGTATCTTGATGACATCTGTCTTTTCAGTGATACTTGGAACGATCACTATAATGGTATAAATGAACTATTGTCTATCTTACGCGAGCATAACCTGACAGCGAAACCATCGAAAGCATGTATTGGTTTTAGCGAAATATCTTTCTTAGGACACCGTGTTGGTCATGGGTTCCTAAAAACAGAAGACCATAATACAAGTAAGATACTTAACATTTCTATTCCTAAGACTAAAAAAGCAAGTACGAAGTCTTTTAGGTCTAATACAATTTTATGGACGATTCATCCCGAATCTGTCCTCCATTATGTCACCTCTTTCTTCCTTGCTAAAGAAAGGGTCTCCTAATGTAGTCCATTGGACTCAAGAATGTCAATCCTCTTTGGATAAGGTTAAAACTATGTTTTCTACTTCACCTATCCTAGTATTGCCTTCTAAGGATAAGACATTTATTCTTCGTAGTGACGCTTCATCCACCGGGATTGGAGCTGCACTAATACAAGAGTACTCTGGAACTCTGCATCCTGTGATGTATATTTCTCGGAAATTAAATGCCGCAGAGAAGAATTACTCGGTCCTAGACCGTGAATTATTGGCTATGGTTTGGTCAATCCTTAAACTGCAAAGATTTCTTCTGGGCGCGCATTTCATTGTGGAAACTGACCAGAAAGCTCTTACGGCTATTCAGAGTAAAAATCTGAAGAGCGCGAGATCAACGCGATACGCGATTGCTCTACAGCCATTTCATTTTTCGGTGCGAGCTATCCGTGGGTCAGAAAATGTGATGGCAGATATTTTGTCTAGATGCCCACATGATTCATAACTGTTATACAACTTTGATACAGTTGTTTCTATGTTGAAATGTGTACACATATGTAATATATCATATATTGATTGTAACACTACTTAGCGGTTCATTGATATGTATTCACCGCTGATCTTTCAATGTTTTTCGTCTTTGATGATCATGATGTTAAGATATCTTAGATGGAATTTATGTATAAACTAATGTGGAAATTGTGTCATTGCTAATATTGTAGTATGCGTTGGTGACACCTCTCTGGAAATATTTATACTTAGAGAACTACTTTCTCTAAGGTCATAAAACTTATGCTTATCATCTGCGCATTGTTATTGGTGCGTTGTGAGCCTATTGTATGTTGCTCCTAGATGTATTTCAAAAAAAATGTACCATTTTTTTTTCCCGAGGGGTGTGGTAATCTGTTGCGTGCATATTTTGACGCACATATTACAAAAATCGATATGGCTATTTACTATGGGAAAAATATAGACATTCATTTATTTGTGTATGAAAATGCTGTTTATGGTAAAAGCGAGATAATCCATGTTTGATTCACACTTTTGATTATAGGAGTAATCGTTCTGGATATTGATCCAGCGCAAGGATATTGCGCTTGCGTTTGTACTTATTTTTTAGGGCCAGAAAATATATTAATTTGCTTATTGTGTTTATGGCCTGAATTCATATGTATTACATATTATTAGTACAAGTAGAATCAGTCCTATATTGTATATTTTGGATGGGTAGGAGGGACTAGATTCTTGTATTCCGGTCTAGCGGAAGTATGAGTTGTCTTGACAAGTCGTGATGAGTTCCGATGTACTGCTTACAAATGGCGGGGTACGTTTTTCAAGAGCTGGTCCTTTCGTCAGAAAAAAATGTCTTACGAAGTGGTTTTTCTTCTGAAGGAGATGGTGTCTCTACGATAGTTTGTGTTAGAGACTCTCCTTATGTCAGTATATAGATGATTCGGACTCCAGGTAAACCCAGCTCCTATTTTTGATGATCTCTCGTCGGTTAGGCCTAGCTTGACTTTTGTGCTTCGCTATGCTAGTGTCGTGTTTTGTATCGACGAAGATGACAGATGTTCCTGCAGCGGTTATGGCTACGTGAATTAACCTGATCACCGCAGAGCTGTATGGAACCCTTTATGAAATCATTTATATACCCATTATAAATTAACTCTGGCTTATATTCTCCTTCCTATGAATGAGTGAACGACAACTCAGGGAGGCAGCCATGTTGGATTTCGGTCATCATATGTTTTGATCACTGCCAAGAGAACAGATTATTTATCTTATTATCGGACAGTGACAGAGAGATCTCAATCCTGCTAGAAACCCCCTTTCGTGGTTTCATAATATATACTACAAAACTATGGACGTCAAGTAACTTTAGTTATTTATCGATCTGCCTTCACTGACGCGTTTAGTCAGATAGGGGGATGCGGCCATAATGTATCATGACATTGAACTTTTGATGTACTGCCCATTATTTCTGAATGTGTCATGACTTCAGATCTGCTATGTATACCTACAAATTGATATGTCAACGAACCATGATGTACTCGTATGTCCCAGTGTGTACGTCTGAATAAATTGAGTAAACTAAGATTCCAGCAGTCTGCATTGGTGCCTTGTAGACACAAGTGTGAGTGGTTATATTGGTCAGCACACGAACAGTACACCATTCGCGGTAATCACACTCTACACTTCTACTTCATACATACACCATCCTGCGTCGGCTGAAGTGACCAAGTTTAGGGCCTGCTTCCCCTGGAGCCTTTGCCTTCCCTAACTCAGGACTAGGGTGAGTTACCCATTTACAGCTGGGTAGACTGGAGCATGCCTGATCTCAACAACACACCACAACTTCAACAGAGCAGACAGAAACCTGAAACTTTACAGGCGCCTCTACTCCAAATAACGGAGAGCCGTCTTTGCCCCAGTCAATGGATCTCTCCAGCACTCAGTCTGCCCAATTAACGGCGATGTCTTTTGCTTTAGAATCTTTTCCTAGCCCTAATGAAAAAATTGACAGCTACCTAGAAAAAATTCGAAAGGCTCGCGAATCTGTATGGGTTAGAGAGTTCCCGCTGGGCACTTAAGCTCTCAACGTCACTAAAAGCTAATGCTTATGACGTATACACAAAGCTGGGATCGAACCAACATGATTACGACATGCTGAAAAAGGCCTTGCTAGAACGGTTTGAGATGACCGCCCGAAAATTCCTGCAAATGTTCAGGAACAGCCGAAAAGAGAGCACGGAAACATTTTCACAGTTCTCTTCACGTCTCACGGGCTATTTGATAAAGTGCATCGAATTATCGGACCTACCTCTTACATATGAGGGACTCCTTGAACTTGTTCTTGTGGAGCAGATAAAGTCAACTTTGTCAAACGAAACCAGTAGATTTTTGGCGGAACAGGGCGCAGTCAGACTTGAGGACATCCTCAATAAGGCCGAACGCTATACCAATGCAATGGCCGAACTTCCCAGCACTAAACGTAAACCCACAGATGAGCCATCTCGAAAACAAAATCTAGAGCAGTCATCCTATTCTTCTAATTCCTCTCAGAATTATAACCAACGAGAAAATAATACCCAGAGACCTCCCCAGGAAAAATCGAAATTCTACAAAACCCGATACCCCCCCAAAAACAATTCTGATCAACCCACCAAGCCTACGTGGCAGCGCGGCCACCAAGGTCAAGGAAAAGGAAAGACCCCTACACCAGGAACGTCTGATCAGGGCAAACAAACCGGGCCTAACCGCGTTGGATGTTTGCATACAGCCTCGAAAGGTAGAGTCAATGTCAGTGATTCTCAACCTGAGGGGGACCGACCCTCAACTCGAGGAACTGTAATTTTGAATGGTACCTCAACTACTTGTCTCTTTGACACTGGACTAAGCTTCAGTTGTATCGTTGCTAGACACCTAGTCAAACCAGGTCAGGAGACAGAGGAAACCGTCAAACTTAGTGGAGTTTTCACGAGTGATGTACCCAGGACGCTTCCTATCGCACTGGTAGAAATACACTCTGATTTTGTCAGAGGTGTTATTAAAACGGCCATAATGGATGATCCGATCTACCTAGTTATCCTGGGATGTAGATATGTGTTTATTGGGAGACCAGAGGAGCCGATTGTGGCAGCGGTAACCACAAGAGGGCAAGCCAAGAAGGAGAGGGAGCCTGCGCCAAATTTGTTGCCGAATGAACTGAAGGAGGCGCAACAAAAGGACCCTACTCTGGAGCTCTGCTTTAAAAGACTGCCCATGGCTAAGGACCCCAGACACAACGGAGACATCTTTTCTAAGGACGGCGTATTGTATCGTAGAACGGGCAACCCGGACACGGGGAATAACCAGCTCCTAGTACCGACGCAGTACAGAAGCCAGATCTTAGAAATGGGGCACTCTCTTCCCTTTAGCGGACATATGGGACAAAACGCCAATATTCAGCGAATAAAAAACCACTATTGGTGGCCAGGAATGAACTCTGACATTACCAGGTATGTGAAATCCTGCGCCCAGTGCCAACGGGTAGCACCAAAGCACTTGACACCCCCAGTACCTATGGGGCAAATGCCAATAGTGGGTACTCCATTTGAACGGGTTGCTGTCGACATCATTGGACCCCTGGAAAGGACCAAAAGAAGGAACAGGTTCATCCTGACCTTAGTCGACACTTGCACAATGTGGGCCGAAGCTGTACAGCTACCATGCATAAATTCCAAGCATGTCGCAGAAGCCCTCGTGCAAATCTTTACACGGTTGGGATTCCCTCAACAAGTTTTGACGGACAATGGATCCCAATTCCGTAGCCTGTTAATGGAGATCTTTAAGATCTTGAGGGCCAAACATATCCACACCAGTCCCTACCATCCGGCCGGAAATGGGCTCGTGGAACGTTTTAACGGCACCCTCACCACCATGTTACGTAAGCTGGGTCAGGAGAAACCGGAAGACTGGGACCTATATATATCGGCTGCCTTATTCGCCTACCGAGAGGTTCCCCAAGCGTCTACGGGATTCGCGCCAGCTACACTTTTATTTGGCAGACCTATTAAGGGGCCACTAGAAGCCTTACTTCGGTCCCTGACAGACCAAAAGGCCGACGAGACAGTCGTCTCTGCAAGCAAGTATGTATCTGAGCTCAAGGAAAGGCTAAGGCTAGGTTGGGATCTAGCTACAACTAACCTTAAGAAAGCCCGCGCTAAACATGCTAAAAGATACAACAAAGCTGCAAAAGAGAGAGAACTACAACCAGGGGAGAAAGTTTTGTTGCTACTTCCAACCGGAAGCAATAAACTTCGCATCGGATGGCAAGGGCCGTTTACCGTCCTTAAAAAGATCTCACGTACCAATTACAAGATCTCCATCAAAGGAAAGGAGAAGGTCTTCCACATAAATCTGCTTAAGAAATATTTGGAAAGACCGGTGCCATCCTCCGAGCATCTCTTGGCTGTCGCCATAGCAACGGAAGACGAGGAAGATGATGATGGTTGCATGGAGTATCCATTGCAACCCACAGAATCCTTTAAAGATGTCAAGTTCGGCGACAATCTCTCACTAGAACAACAAACAGAAACCAGGGCGCTACTAAAACAGCACAGTGCAGTCTTAACGGATGTACCTGGTCGAACAAATCTCATCGAATTTGATATGAAATTAACAAACGAGACCCCTGTTCGAACCAGAGTTTACCCCATACCGTACGCTAAAGCTGATGCACTTCGCGGAGAAATAGACAAGCTGCGTCAGGCAGGAATTATCAGTGAGTCTACATCTCCTTACAGTTCCAGTGTAGTGCGTTTGCAGAAGCCCAATAAGGAAGTTCGGCTGTGTATAGATTACCGGCTGCTAAACGCTGTTACGGAATTCCAGCCAGAACCTCTCCAAACTGTTTCTGAGTTGTTCACCAAGCTTAGCAAGGCAAGGATTTTCTCCAAAATTGACCTCAGTAAAGGTTACTATCAAATACCAGTCAAGGAGGAAATTAAACCCTTGTTAGCTTTCAGCACTAGTGAAGGACATTACACATTTAATGTGATGCCATTCGGCTTGCATAACGCATCAGGAGTGTTCACCAGGATGATGAGGAAGCTTCTAGAACCTTTGCAAAGTCCCCATATCCATAATTTTATGGATGACATATTAATTGCATCGGAAACCTACGAAGAACATATTGCTACGGTTGCTATGCTCCTCAGGAGACTACAGGAAACTGGTCTCACAGCCAGACCTAGCAAATGTCTCATCGGGTTTGAACAGTTAGACTTCCTGGGGCATACTATTTCTCACGGCTGTTGTTGGCCTGTTCAGAAGAACGTGGAGAAAATAGTGGCAGCAAAAAGACCCCGAACGAAGAAAGACGTACGTTCCTTCATATCACTATGTGCATACTATCAGAAGTACATCCAGAACTTCAACGGACTGACGGCACCTCTGACTGACCTCACAAAGAAAGGTTGTCCTGATAAGGTCATTTGGGATCAAAAGTGCGAACACGCATACAGAACTTTGAAAGGACTGTTGTCTGCATACCCCATTTTGAGGTTGCCTGACCTCAAGAAACCTTTTGTATTACGGGTCGACGCGTCAGGTCAGGGCATCGGGTCAACACTGCTTCAAGCCGATGACAGTAACCCGAACATGCTATTTCCAGTTGCCTATGGCAGTCGGAAATTAAATAAAGCTGAACGGAACTACAGCGTAGTCGAAAGAGAATGCCTCGCTCTGATTGACGGTATCAGACGGCATCATGAGTTTCTCTATGGTATATCTTTTACGGTGCAAACAGACCACGCTCCAATAGCATTTCTTGGTGTCAACAAAGAATTTAACGCAAGGATCATGCGGTGGGCCCTTCTTTTAAGAGTTTATTCTTTCAAAGTGGAATACATTCCGGGAAGACAGAATGTCGGGGCGG
Source organism: Oreohelix idahoensis (assembly GCA_024509875.1). NCBI lineage: Eukaryota > Metazoa > Mollusca > Gastropoda > Stylommatophora > Oreohelicidae > Oreohelix > Oreohelix idahoensis. The sequence goes on from JAMPIV010012016.1 coordinate 30,727, forward strand.
ATTTCCTGAGTAGAAACTGGACTACGGACGAAGAGGAAGAAGTTGAACATACCAATCACCCAAAAGCTACCGATCAGGGCAGCTTCATTGTCAGAAATTAAACATGAAAATATGTTTTCATGTCTCAAAAGAGGGGACGATTGTCACAGACGAACTCAGCTGACCCTGAATCGTGGGATTCTATAGTACGACCCTTTGTAGCGACCCCTTCGTTAGCACCAGAGCCCCCGAATAGTTTGGTAACTCTTCATCTAACGAGAATTTGTTTTCACCTGGACTCATTGCTATGAAACCGTTCCACGCAGATGGCCAACACGTTGGCTGATTAATATGTGGACAGTTTATCTACCGGTCATTCTGGTCATCGCATTGATTTAAGGAAAGATTAAATCACGCCCACGGACATCGCCTGAGCAATCATATGGAGTTATTTTCATTAACTTGGCCAGTGATGGGCTTTGCCTTCATCAAACAGAGAGAGCGGAACAGGATCAAACAGACACGGAAGTGGTTTCAGGAACGTTGAGCGGGAGAGATCAAAGCAGTAGTGGTCCCGAAAACGAGACGCAAGCTTTCCTGGCGGAATTTTCGCACCTTTATGTTAAGCGAAAAACCGACCGCAGACGGAACGAACGGGGGAAGATGTCGGATGCAACGAACGGGGAAACGGGAAACCAGGGGACGGCATCTCTCTTTAGTCTGTCGGTCAGATCCCCGAAAGTCTCATGAGATCTAAAAAAGTGTCAACGTTCTCATGCCCCCCTCATCTTTAATTCCATTTAAAATATATACAGACCACTAGAAAGTCATGCTATCATTCAGTGCCAGAGATTTTTAAGATTCACTAGCTATTAGTAGGAAGTTGCTAGATTCCCATCTGAAATTGGTGGCTACAAATTGGAGTGTTTCTTTTTCTGTGCACGGTATAATATATTTGTTAAAGTGATCAGTGGTCTAGTGCTTTCATTTTATTTCACTGGATTTTGTGTTTATTTAATCTATTTAATTAAACTCATCCCTAAAGTTCCAGTGGTAAATTTAATGATATATCTATTATAACATTTCCAAAAATAATAGATGTTTAAATGTTAAAGTAACTTTTAAAGTCACGAAGGAATTTATAATTAATAAATTTAGTTAAGTCCTATATATATATCTAGATGTGTATTTTAACCATTAGACTCGTGACGGGTTTTCTTAAATACATAATTAAATACGCGAGTGTATATATAATATAGCCTTAACGGTAAATTTATCGCGCGTTAAGAATATTATTTGATTTTTGAAGTATGATTATGATTGTCATGGGTTTTCTATCTTTTTCTCTAGAATGATCACCTTTGCGATCCCAGCATTATTAATAAATCATACAGAGAGTTTCCATACTCGGTTCTTAAACTTCCAGACAGTTTGATGAGACATTTTTTTAAATTTAATCTTGTGGCGGTCCGGTGCGGCCTAGCTGTCATAATTACATGAAAGAAAGCCTACCCAAGAACATTTAAAATATTATCATCAAATTTAAATTTCAATCTGTGAGATAAACTGGAAGATGAGTGTAAGGGATAGTACCTCACGGTGAGAGGCAGTCACTTCCTCTTTTTGAGGATGGCCTGGATCCTATTTGGTTCCCCCACTCCAGTTCAGCTCATGTATGGCTCCTCGAGTCTGCTTGTGTACGGCAGCGCCACCCCCCGGGCAACGGCTTTGACTGGCCGGCCAAACTACATGAGTAAATTGAAAAAGGGAGGTCCCCCTTAAACAGTACACACAACTGCTGGCCGAACGGGCGGATGATCAATAATATTTTGACAACGGCTTCTAGGGCAGGAGTTGGAAAGGCCTGGTATCGGGCTGAGGGCGCACCATGGACTGTAATGGTAAGCGGCCAGAACCATCCAGAAAGCAATGGCAAACTACTGGATGTACAATGCCAAGAAATCCATAATGGCTAATCTGAATACTACACAAAGATCTGGTGGTGAGGCCCCCAGGCCAGGCAGATCATATTTAACTGGGGAAGAGATCGTTGGCAGCGTCAGTACAGGTAATCGTGATGACGGCCAAAAGCCTGACTGTGTTACCACGGAAAACCATGTCATCGGTCTTAGAAAAATAATCAAAATAGGAACATGGAACGTCAGAAGCTTATACCAAGGAAAACAGTACATAGTGAAGAACGAGATGGAAAGGCTAAACATCGATATCCTGGGCATCTCAGAGCACAGATGGTCGGGCCAGGGACACTTTTCGATTCCATCAGGAGGAACATTCATATACTCAGGCAAAGAGAGAGGAGGTCAGAGCGGCGTCGGCTTCTACCTGTCTAAAAGGACAGCTGCCTCCCTATTAGGATATAATCCCATAAATGACCGCATTGTCACAATCAGACTGAAAGGAAAAAGAAAGAACATCACAATTATACAAACATATGCGCCAACAGCAGCTGCTGAAGAACAGGAAATTGAAGATTTTTACAATGAACTACAAAATGCATTAGAGAAAGCAAATAAGCAAGATATTAGGATAATAATGGGAGATTTTAATGCCAAAGTTGGAAACGAAAGATTAGAACATGAAAAAAGAGTGAAAGGAAGTTATGGATTGGGCCAGAGAAATGAGAGAGGAGAACGCTTGACAACATTCTGCCTAGAAAACAACCTAGTCATCACGAATACTCTTTTTATGCAACACCCTAGAAGACTATATACATGGACGTCACCGGACGGAAAAAGCAAGAACCAAATAGATTATATCTTAATACAACAAAGGTGGCGATCTTGTATCTCATCCATCAAGACGTTCCCAGGAGCAGACTGTGACTCCGACCATGAACTTCTTGCTGCAAACTTCAAGATCAAATTGAAAAAAAAGTCGTTACAAGCGACAAAGTAATACGTTATGACACAAGCGCCATACCAGAAGAGTACAGTGTCGATATTCAGAACAAATTTGACATTCTTATGGCAGTACAGGAGGAAATGACACCAGATGAACTTGCTAATAACATCAGAGATGTATATATTACAAATGCACAGAGGTTAATTCCTAAAAGAAGTATAAAGAGACGAGAATACATCTCAGACGAAACACTGAAGTTGGTGGTAGAGAGAAGAAAAATGAAGTCCAAAAAAGATACAGAAAATCAGGAGTTGTACAAGGAATACACAAAGCAGATTAAAAAACGAGTCAGACAAGACAAACAACAATACATAAACGACACCTGCAGGAAAATAGAGGAAATGCGCGAACAGGGATTGAGTAAGAATATGTTTTCTGAAGTAAGAACATTGAAAAACAGCAACTTTAAATCATCACCCCGAGCAATAAACGACAAGAAAGGCGACACTCTAACAGAACGTAAAGATATTCTGAACAGATGGAAGGAGTACTGTCAAGAAATGTATACGGAAATAAACAAAGCGGCAGATAACAACGTCATGAATGAAGCGGAACGTGAACCAGAACCTACCATAGAGGAAGTCCGGAATGCAATCAAACACTTAAAAAGTGGAAAATCTCCTGGTTGTGATGAAATAACAGCTGAAATGATACAGGCAGGAGGAGAAGGCAGCGCTCGTATATACCATGCATTATGCTGCAAGATCTGGCAAAGCGGAATTTGGCCCAAGGAATGGAAACGATCAATTTACATACCCTTGCCAAAAAAGGGCAACCTGAAACTGTGCACAAACTACAGAACTATAGCTCTTATAAGCCATGCCAGCAAAATACTTTTACAAATCATAATGAAAAGGATGCAACAAAAGCTAGAAACAGAAATAAATGAAGTACAGGCGGGTTTTCGACCAGGTAGAGGCACTAGAGATCATATATTCAACATGAGGATCATCATAGAAAAGTGTAGAGAATTCAACGTTGACCTACATACTTGTTTCATTGATTACACCAAAGCTTTCGATTGTGTACAACATCAGCAGTTATGGGCTATTATGAAAAATATGGGATTTCCAAACCACCTTATACAACTCATCGCACTGCTGTACCAAGAACAACAGGCAGCCGTAAGAATAGAGGGGGAAACATCAGAATGGTTTGAAGTACAGAAAGGAGTAAGACAAGGCTGTACCCTTTCCCCTTACCTGTTTAACATTTATGCCGAGAATATCATGAGAAACGTAAGAGATGACCAAGAACACACAGAGTTTGACTCATTTAACATCGGCGGGTACCAGATCCCGGAAATCAGATATGCTGACGACACAGTCCTCCTATCGACCAACCCAAAAGGACTTGAACAATTACTTCTGTCCACCACCAAAAAACACAGCGAGGCCCAGAATCTATACCTAAACACCAAGAAGACCAAAGTATTGACAACAGACAAAGTAAAGACCAAACCAGAAATTGAAATTGATAACGAAGAACTGGAAAGTGTCAATGAATTCGAATACTTAGGATCAATCATTAACAGCTCTGGCGACTGTGCAGTAGAAATTAAAAGAAGACTTGCAATTGCTTCACATAAGCTAATACAGATGAAAAACCTATGGCAAGGCACAAGCAAAGAAACAAAGTTACAACTGATCAGAGCATGTATATTCCCAGTAGCAACATACGGCTGCGAGACTTGGACACTCAATAAAACAGTTGCAAAAAAGATTACATCATTCGAAATGAAATGCTACAGAAGGATGTTGAGAATACCCTGGACAGAAAAAAAGACCAACAGAGAAGTACTGCACTCACTAAACGTACAGGAACATTGGCTCCTAAATACCATCGCAATAAGGAAGCTGAAATTTTTCGGTCATATAAAAAGACCAGGACATCACAGAGAGTCTGAACTTGTCTTTGGCTGATGCAGGTCGACTTGCCCAGAATCGTGATGCGTTCAGAGCAGCTGTAATGGAGACAACGTTCTGGAAAGAATACGTCACATGATGAATGTCGAACTGCGTCAGTGCCATCCCATAGACTCGTTTCTTTATAATAAAACACAAGAACTCTTAGAACTTCAAGTCCGGCGATAAGCGGGAATATTTGCTCTCAGTGAAACCTCGCATTATCTGGGGCGGGACATAGAAGGACTAGACAGTTTTCACATGTAAAGAGTTTAATTACTGTGTATATCATTGATATGAGTAAATATCATATCATGTTTTGTATTCGATCACTTCCTGATATATATTGTTTACACACGGTATCCCGTGGTTGCAGGAAGTGACGTCTTGACTCCTGCTTTGAATTGACAGCAGACGTGAGTTTTGATTTGGGACAAGCTAGCGTCTCTAACCGGCAGTCTGCTTGTGTCGTTTGACCAGTATGCAAGGAATGTGTCCAGTAGGACCTGCTTTTAAAATGTGTTAATTGCCTTTGGGCATCTTTATATTTCACCTGCAAGATCGATTACCATCACTGCCTTATGCTTTCATCAACAGTATAATGTCAGATTAGTCTTAGCAGTGTGTATGGAATTCTTGGGCACGTAAGTTGACTGTTCCATTAAAACTGAGAGTATCAGAATCAAGGACAGTAGAGACATGTGCTAGTAAAAGCTACGATGTCATATCATACTCAAGAGGAGTAATGTGTTAATAAATATTTGTGAATCGTGCCAAGAAGTTAGGCCTTGTTACTGAATACCTGAGGTGCGGGCCAGGGAGTTTTGTGTGTGACTGGCCATATCTAATACTTATATTATAATTCCTCAAAGGGAATATGCAAGGAGAACCCTGGAGGGTATTCAGCAGGCCACTGTAATAAGGAGTGTCAAGCCTTTAGTCTAATGCACTCTTACCACAGGACGTCGGGAGGACAGTTCCTGAAATAATAAATATTCTCCTAAAATTACCCGTACCAGTTTCTGGGGGCCAAGCCATTGGATGCCTTACAAGCCTAAGAGCGCCTAACGAATCGAGGACAATTTTTGCAAAATGGCGGCACGCATCGTCTGCTAAAATTTTTTATGAATGGAAGGGATTTCCATCATCATGAATGTGCCTCAATTTGTCACTAAGTTATAAAAGTGACCCATTATTACACAGAAGTCATAGGAACTGACTATCTTCATTCAAGAAGCAAGTATTTTATCAAAAATCATGGACCATATCGATGTCCTTCGATGTCAGCATGAAGCAATTCTAAGCCTAACCAAATACTAGGCTATTATCATCACTACATCCCTTGCTTGTCGAAGTCTCAAGAGGGATTGTTTTCTTGGCAACAGATAAGTCTATTTATTGTTACATACAGCTTGGCTGTGAATATAATCTGTTTGCCTGATATCTGACTTCACCATATGTGTTTTCATTACGTGTTTTTGGTTTTGTAACTAGCGGGCTGGATGGAGGGACTTGGTTTGTGATCATTCAATACCGCGAAAGCTAGGTCGAATGAGCAAATCAAGCGTTCTATAGGGCAGTATCTGTGTGATTCAGATAGAGGACCCAGCATACTCTGCTGGTTGTATAAAAGTTTGCCTCTATTGAATTTAGCAGATCCATTTTTGTTAGCTGTGTGGTCATGTTTATCTATTGTTTGTTCTCATAAGTACTGTCATTGTTATATTTTATTTTGTTCGTTGCATTATTGTTTGTAATATTGTCTAGTCTCATCTTACTATCATTCATTTCATAGATGTCATAATTGTTGTGATATGCGTCTTGTCTTGTCTATTTGTAATAGAGCATTAGTTTAAATTAATTCATATATATTTTAGAGTTATTCCTTTGTTTTCCATTTGTATTGCCTTTAGTTGCTCGAACCCTGTCTTGCTGTTCTTACCTGTTGTGGTTCTATTTTTTCATTACTCCATATTGTTTAGCTGAATACATCTACTATTGCAATTATAAATTGATCTGAGATTGGTGGAGTGAATATTGAATATAGCTGACATATTCATGTACATAAAAGTTAAAATATTGTGTATTATTGATAAACACAAGAATAAGCAACCATGACTTCATTAAAGGATTTATTGAAGATTGGAAAGGAACTTAATTTGGAAGGTCCAGCTTTGCAAGCTTATATTGATAAAGAAGTAAACAGACAAGAAGAACTTCGCAAAGAGGAATTAGCAGAAAAAAGGAGACAAGAGGAACTGCACAAACAAGAAAAAGAATTGGAGGAAAAAAGAAGAGCAGAAGAGTTGGCTCTTGAAAGAGAAAAATTAGCCTATGCCAGATCTCAAGAAGAGAGTAAATCTCAACAAACTATAAGATTAGCTGAGATTGAACTGGAAAAATTAAAATTACAACAACCACTGTTGCATCCTGGGGTAGGTGAAGATAAAAATAAAGATCATACTACTGCCATAAGGATTAATTTGCCAAAATTTAACGCATCCATAGATGACATTTCATGCTTCCTAAATAGGTTCGAAACTTATTGTGAAGAATATAAGATTGACAAATCTACATGGACATGTAGACTTATGAATTTATTGGTTGGTGAACAATTAACTGTAGTCTCCACTTTGGATGACCAGACTAGAAAGGATTATGAAGCTGTTAAGGTCATTTTATTGCAGAGGTATCAATTAGATGATGAGGGCTATCGTCAGAAATTTCGATCTTTGTACCCTGATTCTAGAAAAGATTTCACTGAATTCATTTCAGCTATTAAACTGAATTTTTCTAGATGGATTGAATTATCCAAAACTGAAAAAACTTTTGAGGGTTTGTCAGATTTGATTCTAAAAGACAAGGTTTTGTCATCTATTAGTTCTGATTTTCTTGCGTTCCTGCAGGAAAGAAAACCAGAGAACCTGACTAAATTACAAACCCTAGGACGTCAATATCAAGTTGCACATCCTAATAGAGTATTAAGCAAAAACAATGTAAGGGACTCATTACCAGCTGCATCGGCCAGATCATTCCAAGACAATGCACCTAGGTATAGATCAAACAGCATTGATAGGAATCAAAGATTTAAACCATCACATAATTACAGTCAAAATATAGGTAGATACAATTTTAATAAATACCAACCTCAAAGACATTGAAATTCATATCAGGAGGATAACTTTTATCCACAAACCTCATTTAAGTCCAATAACTGGCAAAGTAGAGGAGAATATAACTCAAAATCAAATAGAGGTCAGAAATCATTTTATAGAGGAAATGATCAAAAAGCAAATAAAAGATCTTATCATAACAATACTTCCAGACAATCAAGAAACACTGAAAGTACCAATGCCATGGTTCATGATATTAATCAGAACCATAATGATATTGTAGCACATGCAAATTCATGCAGTGTAGACTTAGCAAATAGTGATAACTGCACTAATTGCAATTCTTTATTTCAGCCTCAAGGAGTGCCAAGATTATTATGCGGACATCCTCTCCCAGTCATGTCATCTTTTGAAAGTACTGGTTCATTGATCTTGAACAGAGGTTTTGTCAATAATAAGTTAGCATCTTTACTCAGAGACACGGGTGCAACCACTGTTGGTGTGCGCAAAGCCTTGGTTGATAAGGTGGATTATACAGGAAAACAAGTGAAATGCATAACTTTTGGTGGAACTGTGGAATATTACCCCACAGCAGAGGTATTTTTGGACACACCTTATTTTACAGGACGAACACTGGTATGCCTCTTGGACAATCCAATTGCTGGAATTATTATGGGAAACATACCTAAATTGCATGAATGTACACAGGAAGATATTGAAATATGGGAAAGACAACACTTATTATGTTCAAATGCTGTGACTACCAGAGCTCAGTCTCGCATGGACAATGATCATCACAAACCAGTCATTGATGTGTTACCTGAAGATATAACTGAAGATATCACTACAGAAGATGAAGAAGAAAAGGAAAATAATGATGATGATATAATTCATTATCAACAGGAAAATAATGAAGATATTAAGGTAATGAATGATGTGAATAATGATGATGACAATTTATTTCAGATGGAGCTCATTGATAAGGAAACCTTTATACAAAGACAGAAAGATGATACTTCCTTAAAAAAATATTTTCATATTGCTCATTTGAATGATGTAATGATAGATGACTGTGCAAAACACTGGTATACTATCAAAAATGGGATTTTAGTAAGAAACTATCAATTTGCTAATTCCTTAAAGAAACAGATTATGGTACCAGCTTGTTTTCGACCATTCATTTTATGACATGCACATGACATTGAATGTGCAGGACACTTAGGTGTTGCTAGAACAAAACAAAGAGTTTTGTCATATTTTTTTTGGCCCGGAATTACGAAAGACGTCAAATTATTTTGTCGTACATGTACCATCTGCCAAAGTGTAGCAACCAGAAAACCAAAACATGATGCGCCTATTCAAGCATCTGATATTTCCTTGCGTCCCTTCGCAAAGATGGCCATTGACATTATTGGCCCTTTAAAGGTAACATCAGCCAGAGGTCATCAATATGTGTTGACCTGCATAGATAAGTGCACACGCTGGCCAGAAGCAATTCCTTTAAAAACCATCACAACGGTAGATATTGCTGATGCATTATTTTTGATTTTCAGTAGAATAGGTTTTCCTGAAAACATCCTGTCTGATAGAGGAACTCATTTAGTTTCAGATGCTATGAAACAGGTTATGGATATGTTTGGGATTCAAAGATCCCTTAGTTCAATATACCATCCTCAGTCTAATGGGAAAATAGAAGTCCTCAACAGATCCTTAAAACAAATGCTACATAAGGTTACAATTAAATATCCTCAAAATTGGGACAGAGTCCTGCCAGCTATTTTATTTGCTTATCGAGAGATAAAAAATGAACATACAGGCTTTAGCCCATTTGAATTGGTTTTTGGCGCCAGACCACGCGGCCCAATGTCTATATTAAAACAACTTTTAATTGGTGCTGAGATGAACAAGGAGGTTCAGACCTCATATCAGTATGTGATCAATTTGAGGAAAAAAATCATAGACGCATGCCAGATAGCAGTAGGTTCATCTGAAAAGGCAAAGCTTAGGGCGAGGTTATTTATTAACCAAAACCGCAAATTACGCCAACTTTGGCCTGGTGATGAAGCTTACGTATTATTACCCAGGAGAGATAACAAATTGTTAGTCTCATGGAGAGGACCTTACAGGATTGTGGAGAAACTGTCTGATGTTGATTATATTGTCTCAGTAGAGGGAAAAGAGAAAACTTTTCATATCAATATGTTACAGCAGTTTCATACACGTCCACCATATCTAAGACCAGTCTTTGAGGCTCTTGATCAACCTGTCTGTCGTCATTCTTCTTTGGCTGTCATACAAGAAGAAAATTCGGATTTGACTGATGGTAATGACTCACTATTGGTATTACCTAGTCTTCATTACTTGTCTACTGAATGTTGGAAAGATGTTGATATATCACCAACTCTATCTTCTTTCCAGAAAGAACAGGTTACTTCAATCTTACGTTCTTTTACTGATGTCCTTACTGATGTCCCAGGACACACTGATATCATCGAACATGATATTATTCTGACAGACTTTCAACCCATTAAGTTGAAACCTTACCCTATTCCTATACATTTACAATGTCAGGTTAAAGAGGAACTAGAACAGATGGTAAAATTAAATGTCATTTCTCCATCTCATTCCCCTTATAGTTTTCCTATGGTTTTGATCAGGAAAAAAGACAAATCTATACGTATATGCATAGATTTTAGACGTCTAAATTCGGTCACCATCCACGACGCGGAACCACTTCCCGTGTTGGAGTCTTTATTAGATAGACTAGCTACAGCTACATTTTTTTCTAAATTTGATCTATCTAAAGGCTATTTCCAAGTACCATTAACGGAACGATCCAAGCCTTATACTGCGTTCGCAACCCCATTAGGACTCTTTCAATTTAACTATATGTCTTTTGGTTTAGTTAACGCACCTGCGACCTTCGTTCGCATGATGAGACGACTCTTCTCTGACAGAGACGACCTTATTACTTACATTGACGACATTTGTCTGTTTCATCAATCATGGGATGAACATTTGAAGGGTATTCAATCCTTACTTACCACTCTACGTCGTCATAATTTATCTGCACGTCCATCTAAGACTAAGATTGGATTTCAGGAGATTTCATTTTTAGGTTATAAAGTAGGAGGAGGTTTTTTGAAAACAGAGGATACTACTATCTCTAGGATTCTAAACCTTGATGTACCTAAGACCAAAAAACAGGTTAGAAGTATTCTAGGGCTCCTAAACTTTTATCGCAAGTTTATCCCTAATTTTGCAGAGTATACGTCTGTGTTGTCATCACTGGTGAAGAAAGAGTCACCAAATAGGTGTGTTTATAGTCAGGATGTTCATGTGGCTTTAAATAGATTAAAATGTCTGTTTTCCCAGTTGCCTATATTGAGATTGCCTGATCCTTCTAAACATTTTACTCTTACAGTAGACGCTTCCAAAACGTCCATTGGAGGTTCGCTTTTGCAAGAATGGAAGGGCTGTTTACATCCAACACTTTATGTTAGCAGGAAGCTAACGCCGACGGAGCAGCGTTACTCGGTCATTGAGAGAGAGCTACTGGCTCTTGTGTTCTGCTTCTCTAAACTTCAACGCTACCTGCTTGGTGCAAGTTTCACACTCGAGACAGACCAGAGGGCACTGTCTTACCTGAAAACAGCGAGATTCAAGATGCTAAAGCAGCGCGTGCCTCACTGGCACTTCAACCCTATAATTACCAGATTAAACCCATCGCAGGAAAGTTGAACGTGATGGCCGATGTTCTATCCAGATGCATGAAGCATCCGCTATCGCCAGTTGTCTCCGCAAATGCTGCTTCAATCCAACTCAATAATAACACTACTTCCTTTGGGACAAGTCAGGAACTATTTCGCAAAAAGGTGGCATCATGAACTAAGGCACATGCCTTCTTTTAACTCCTATAGTGCATACTTCAGATATTACAGCCACATTGCTTCGTCATGCACTTATACCGGTCGAAAAACTAGAGACACTATGTCAAGCAACATGATGATGATGAATTACTATTCATCCAAAATCAAGATATATATTCAAGCGTTCGTCATATGATATCTAATGCAATTGCTCAAGAACAATACTTCGTTACTTCATGCACGTTGTACAATGACTTTTGGCAGTATAACAATCCAAGTCGGTGCAATTCAGATACTTTGCTACATTTTCCAAAACGTTTTGCACTAATTAACTGTCTCAAACGTTGTGTCAAAAGGGAAGTAACTAAAATTACTGACTACAAAGTTCAAAAAGGGACATAACCAAGAAATTGCATTTCATCATATACGTATGAAATTCTCAAGTACAGAATGAACAATAGTATCTGTGCTGCATATGATATTGCATGAAAGACAAACATCGACAACCAACATAGATGGAAATTGGATTTTTCTTCAATGAACTATTTCTTTCCGCCATATATACTTAACTAAGGATCAATAACAATGTTGTGCGAACTCGTGACTCACTGAAACTTTAATTTTTTTAAATACCTCTACAGGAAGAACTGTGTATGGTCTAACATGACCAGTTTTAATAACACTGGTGATATTACATTGCTTCATTAGTGTATCATTATATGAATTGAATTACACTCGTGCTTACACTTAGTATAACCTATATCTTTCATATGTGTGGATATTAAGTAATATATCCTTATATGACATCTCATTAACATTGTCATTCACCACATGACATTGCATACATACAAATATTAATAACTATTTTGACATATTGTCACAGTCACCACTTATATTTTAACTTGTCTGCCTCATTTGTTCTATTCTGTCTTTGATTGCTTATTATGCATTTCATTTGATAGATAGGTAGACTTACATACCGACACGACTTAGGGTGTTTGTTGACATGGTATGCTGTGTGAGTGCCATGACTGACATATTAACTTTTCTTCACTGCCTTCTAATTAATGTAGTTACCTCACATTTGTGTCAAAAGAGCGTCTGCTAACGATAATGGGTTTAGTCACGTTATTACTAAATACCACACCTTGTGTGTTAAATTGTCGATTATGGAGCACGCCTCTAGGTGCTATCATAATGATGACAGTTGAGTATTTGGATATTGTCATATGGTTTCTCCAGTGACCTTGTAAGATTGTACTATGGAAATAATGAAAAGTTCCTTTTCATTATTTTAATCCAGTGGGGTGGGTTGGGGGGGGGAGGGGGGGGGGGGGGGGGGGGGGGGGGGGGGGAGTAAATGATATGAGTAAATATCATATCATGTTTTGTATTCGATCACTTCCTGATATATATTGTTTACACACGGTATCCCGTGGTTGCAGGAAGTGACGTCTTGACTCCTGCTTTGAATTGACAGCAGACGTGAGTTTTGATTTGGGACAAGCTAGCGTCTCTAACCGGCAGTCTGCTTGTGTCGTTTGACCAGTATGCAAGGAATGTGTCCAGTAGGACCTGCTTTTAAAATGTGTTAATTGCCTTTGGGCATCTTTATATTTCACCTGCAAGATCGATTACCATCACTGCCTTATGCTTTCATCAACAGTATAATGTCAGATTAGTCTTAGCAGTGTGTATGGAATTCTTGGGCACGTAAGTTGACTGTTCCATTAAAACTGAGAGTATCAGAATCAAGGACAGTAGAGACATGTGCTAGTAAAAGCTACGATGTCATATCATACTCAAGAGGAGTAATGTGTTAATAAATATTTGTGAATCGTGCCAAGAAGTTAGGCCTTGTTACTGAATACCTGAGGTGCGGGCCAGGGAGTTTTGTGTGTGACTGGCCATATCTAATACTTATATTATAATTCCTCAAAGGGAATATGCAAGGAGAACCCTTGAGGGTATTCAGCAGGCCACTGTAATAAGGAGTGTCAAGCCTTTAGTCTAATGCACTCTTACCACAGGACGTCGGGAGGACAGTTCCTGAAAAAATAAATATTCTCCTAAAATTACCCGTACCAATCATGCTATGGATTGTCTGATGCTGAAATCGGTAAGTGTGTGGTGTATATGAGTGTGGATCCTCACAGAGTGTATGAATGACAGGAGATTTATTTTTGCAGAAACCATTTGTCAACTGCCTACCGGGTAATACGTTTTTCTGTATACCCGGCATTGTTCCTTTAAGTGGGATAATTTGTTAACTCTGTTTCACCCCCCCCCTTTTTTTCTTTGCTTAGTAAAGGGAAGACACAATTGGGATAACAGTATTTTTGTCTACCACCATAACTAATATTGTAACACCTCTTTCAGAGTAATTAACTTCATTGTTAGGTTACATTACCTATGTTCCTGATAACTATCTATCTTGGGACTGGGTTTACCTTTGTCTAATAAGCGGGAAGGGATTAGTCGATACCAATCTTCTTTACCCCCATCCTCACCTTGTTAATTGTATTTTCTGTACTTATGATAATTTTTATGTAACACCTGTTGGATGTTGTGATTGAGTTTAAATGCTAATAAACAGCATAAACATACATAGTACTGTGTTGGACTACCAAGGCCCAAATCCCTCATATTTGTTTAAGATAGTTGTATCCACGTCGTCTGTGTGTCTGAAGCACCAAATCGGTGTGAGCGCAGATGTGTGTCTGGAAAACTGGCAAATAATTGTTTGACCAGGAGAGTGGAAGAGAAGATTGAGAGAAACGATTTGTCGTAAATAAGTTTGTCTTTACTCTCCTCCAGCACTCTGTGGAGCATCATATTTAATCTCTACATTTCTATCACTGAGTTTTTTTCACCATCATTCTACACTCTAAACCGGACTACTATTTCTAAGACTCTTTCTCTCAAAATAAATTTACGACACCAGCTCCTGCAAGACTGTCATCAAGGAAAACGGAAAATACCACACAGGAAAGATGGCAGCAAACATCCTGGCAGATTTCTACAAGGAAGAAAGCACCACATCACTTCCACATGCACGGATCCAAGAAGTACGTAAGGAAGTAAAAGAAAAACTGAAGCACCAAAACCCAGATACCTGCATGAAGTCATCCCTTACTTTGAGAGAACTAAATGCTGCCATAACAAAACTAAAGAATATGAAAGCTCCAGGAAAAGATGGTATCACAAATGATATGATCAAGAACCTTGGACCTGTAGCCAAGCACAAGCTCCTCCTAATCTTCAATCAATCATGGAGTACTGGAAAATTCCCAGATCGATGGCGAGAAGCAATCATTGTTCCCATCAGAAAGAAACAAAAGGAGAAAACAAGCAAGTCCAGCTACCGACCAGTTAGCCTTCTGGGCTGTCTGGGTAAGGTAATGGAAAGAATGGTGAACTCAAGATTAATGAAACAATGAAAAAAAAAAAACCATCTGCTTGATAACACACAGTCAGCATTCAGGAAAAACCGCAGCACCGAAGACCAGCTGGTATATCTAGCACAGGAAATAGAGAATGCCTTTCAGGAGAAAAAGAAAGTTCTGGCTGTTTTTGTAGACTTGACAGAAGCCTTTGATAAGGTATGGAAAGAAGGACTCCTCCTTAAGATGCTCAACAACAAAATTGAAGGGAGAATGTTCAGCTGGATACGGGACTTTCTCCGATACCGCACAGCAAGAGTAAAACTTGACGGGAATCTGAGCCATCGCGTCACTCTTCAACAAGGTGTGCCACAAGGAGGAGTTATCTCCCCCACACTTTTTATCATATATATAAATGATATTGCAGAGAAACTGTCCGGGCATATCTCCAGGGCTCTTCATGCTGACGATTTTGCTGCCTGGTGTGCTGCTGAACATTTGCCTACTGCAAAGTTCAGGATGCAAGCAGCGCTAAATACCATCGGTAAATGGGCATCAGAGTGGGGAGTACAGATAAACCTCTCCAAGACAGTAGCAGCCTGCTTCTCTCTGTCAAATCGCCAAAAAACAATCAAACTGCAACTAAATGGAAGTGAGCTTCCAATCGAGGAAAATCCAACATACCTGGGAGTCAAGTTGGATAAGAGACTCACCTGGAAGCCGCACATAAATGCAGTAGAACAGAGAGCAATAAGAAATCTCTCTATTATGAAGAAACTGGCTGGCACAAGTTGGGGGGCAAATACCAACATACTAAAAAAAAGTCTATACAGGCACAATCAGGCCTGTACTTGAATATGGCATGTCAGCCTGGGCCACGGCATCTAAAACAAACACAGAACGTCTAGGGAAAATACAAAATTCAGGCCTTAGATTAATCACTGGAGGGATGAAGACTTCTCCAATCCAGACAATGGAGAGATACACCAACATCCGCTCTCTGAATGACAGACGTGAGGAAAAGGTATTCACTCACAGCGAAAAACTTCTACGAATGCCAAGTCATCCAATGCATGCCAAACTCCATAGCTTGACAAAGAACAGGCTGAAAAGAACCAGCTTCATAAACATCTCCAAACATCTGCATCGATGCCATGAAGACCTCCTCCCAAAACAACCTACTGAGATTGAAATGTTAATTGACTATGAGGAGCCAGACGACTGCCATGGAAATATATCTATCTTCACAGAAGTCCCTGAAATAAAAAAGAAAGGCCACCAGACCCCTCAACAACTAAAAACTTTGGCTCAAGAAATGATTGAAGAAAAGTACAACCCGAAAGAGTGGACACACGCATACACAGATGGATCCGCTGAGGGGGCAGTAAAGAACGGTGGTGGGGGCATTTTTATAAGATTCCTAAATGGAAAGATCACCCGAAAGGCCTTCCCAACTGGAAAGATCTCCTCCAATTTCAGGGCAGAAGCTATGGCACTACTGCAAGCCATGAAAATCTTCACCAGACCCGAACAACAACCACCAGCTAAGATAGTAATCTTCACCGACTGCAGATCATTACTGGAATCAATACAAAACCCCAGAAATGATAACATGATGAATGAGATCAAATCTGAGCTTAACATCATCCAAAGGTCATCAACCATTGCCCTTCAGTGGTTACCCTCCCATTGTGGAATTGCTGGTAATGAGAAAGCAGATGCTCTATCAAGAAGTGGCAGTAAAATGGAACTATACAGCCATCCATTGCCGTATCGGGAAGCAAAAACCATAATCCACAACAAGTACAAAAATCAGTGGAAGGAGGAAGGGGATATGTACAGCAGAGATGACCCAATACACCATCTAAACAGATACCAACAGACCACAATGTTCCGCCTGAGAACCGGCCACTGCAGATTACTAGGACATCTCTATCGCCTCAAGATATCCCACACAAATGAATGCCCATGCGGAACAGGAATCCAGACCCCAGAACACATTCTCCAGAACTGTCCAACCCACGATGAACCGCGACGTGCGACCTGGCCAAGGGGTGCTGAGCTCCAGCAGAAGCTATGGGGCTGCCGCGCCGACCTGGTAAAGACTGTAGACTTCGTCCTGGCGACAGGCCTACAGATTTAGCATGACTACAAACTGAACGCAGAAGAAGAAGAAGAACACAACAGAAAAACAGTGAAAGCTTTAATTAGATCAAATGAAGGCTTTGTATTCACGGAAGTAAAGAAAGAGGAAGGCATTTATTATATATAAACTAAGAGACAGACACATGGACAGATAAACAATAAGCAGCCAGATAGAGATACAAACACATAGGTAGGCTGAGATATATTTACGCGCGTCGTTGAAAGACAGACAAACAGATTCTGTATATTCGTAGCTCTCTTTGCAACAAAATTGTATAATATCTAACCAAGAATTTTTGCTATTTTGGGCGATGTTAGGGCTACTTTGGGCGAGCTGTGCTATTTTGGCCGATTATGGGCGAAATCTGGGTGGAGTCTTCAACTAATGAAGGAAAATGACACCTAGACGGGACCAAAAAAACCTAAATCTAGGTGAATCCACCTAGCAACGCTGATACTCATTTTTGCCTAAACTTCTTTATCGTCTGCGTAAGCCGTACCTAATACGTCGAGGTACCCAAGTGATCAGGAGCAAGGGGATTTCCCTTCCTGTATTTTGCTACTTTGCAAATGGGAGAGAGTGACTTCTGTTGATAAATGCATTCTTATAAAAGCGGCCGCAAAAGTAACAGATGTGTGCAATGTGTCAGAATATTTGGTATAAACGTCAGCTTTGCAAATACATCTAAAACGCACATATACCACCCCCAAGCAGCTAGCTTGGCCTGTCGGAACTGTTCCGAACAGTGACCTAGATAAATATTAATGTTAGGAGGACAGTGTCTTTCAACATAGAGGTATAAACTAAAGGTAGTTTAGTTGTTATATTGTGCCCTGAAGTTAGTAGTTTTAAAATACATTTACATCAATGACAGAAAAACAAGAATTGCGCCCTACCTTGTGGCTTTACAGCAAAGCTAAGCAAGGACAAATGTACGAAAATATACACACAAACTGTCCCGTGACTATTTTTAGAATAATTACATAACGGAATTTCCCCTGTTGATCTGAAATAAATATATAGTGCAGAGGTTTTCAAACTGTGCGTCGCGGCTCCCAGGGGCGTCGCGGCCCTCGGCTAAAGGCGTCGCGGTGGCTTGGGAAAAGTGTTGGGCTCGATATTATGAGCCAAGGTCCATCAATAAATATAGATCTTCGTAGGACGACATGTTTGCGCCGAGGTATTATTACACGAACAGCTGATCACTAACTCTGACGTCATCATGGCGGTTGCTGGTGTAAAATATGCACATTCAGAAGTCATTAATATCTTTTTGGGTACAATTGCTTATATATTATATAGAGAGGAGCCGCGGTGATTTGTGCACTGGTTAAGGGAGCCACGGATCAAAAAAGTTTGAAAACCTCTGAAATATAGTGTATTACATGAAGGGAAACTTCTGCGCAAAAAAGCGAGAGAGAGAACGAACGAACGAACGAACTTTATTTTCAAAGGGTTTAGAATTGGGCACGCAGGCACGTCTAACATTCTGTCCTTCTTTTCTCTCGTCTTCCATACTGAATTCCTTATTTCACACATGTATCTTAAATATTACTTAAATAATAAAATAAGACAATAAAATACAAAAAAATAAAATCCCAACATTGTAACAGTACAATAACAGTTACGCAGATTTACAGTACCTTATCATAATTAATACTAAGCAGGACAAAATTATCTTGAAAGCCTACATATGATGTAGATGTTAACAATTCAGTAAAACTCAAAAATGCAACAATATAAATTTGACAAGTCAGAGAATTACAATTACTGAATCATTTATTTTATACATCTATCTATTGTCTCTTCTTGTGCAATTATGAATGGTGAAATAATGAAAATTGAATGAATAAAATTTATATTACAAAATTGATTGATAGTTGAGTTATACTCAATAACTAGATAAGAAGTCCTTCTTCGAATTAACATAGAATGATCTTTCAAATCTCCTTTAAACTAAAATGTGACTTGTCTTGAATCTTGACTAAGAACAGTTTATCATCATCACACTTCTATTGTTCTTTTGAATTATACTTTTGACCGCTCACAGTGGTTGTAGAATATTCACATATATTACACCCAGCTTCAGTGTTCCGGTACAGCTCTTCTGGTCTACACAAGTAATATTCACAGCAGTTGGTTATTGACCCTGAACTAGGCTAACCAACACCTGATGGAGCCTAGCACATGAACAGAATCACACCGAGGTGCTCCTTATTGTTGAAGTGAGTCACGAGTGGATTTCAGTTCGAGATCCTGCTGTTCCAAACCAGAACAGTAACCTGGAACAAAGTGTGACATGTGGCTAACCTTTGGTCGTAATGGCCCACAAGTCTACGTGTCAGTGAGTGAAAGTGTGTATGTATGACACATGGATCTGTTTTATTGTCAGTATAACATAGGCATGACATGTGTCTAACTGTAATATATTGTCAAAAATAAATAAAATACACTGTTAGTGCAAAATCATGATGCTGCAATCGCCTTCTACAGTTATAGTAGCTTGCAGTCATCTATAAAAGTATTCTTATTGATTATAAGCTTTTGAACACTCCCGAGTTTCCATTCCGGCTTAACCCTGGTAAGTATCTCGTTCGTTTCGTCATCCGCAAATTAAATTCCAACTTAGTCCTCACAAATCGATTAAACTATCTAACCTGTAATAACATTGAATGTATTT
The DNA here is from genome assembly GCA_024509875.1 of Oreohelix idahoensis. Classification (NCBI taxonomy): domain Eukaryota; kingdom Metazoa; phylum Mollusca; class Gastropoda; order Stylommatophora; family Oreohelicidae; genus Oreohelix; species Oreohelix idahoensis. The sequence continues at coordinate 50,723 of JAMPIV010012016.1, forward strand.
ACAATATATAATTATAAACCTACTTACCCTCTTAGGATGGTTCAGAAGTTCAAACTGGACTGAGGAATTGGTGATGATTTGAACTGCCCGGCATGCAGAATGGAGAAATAAGCTTTCCAGGCACGCTGCTATATCAACTTCCAGCAATCTGTCTATCTTCTGATTTTATTTTGCGCTCTGTACGACTTTGATGTTGTTGTTGTTGTTTTGATGAGGTGATGGGTGGAGAGCGGGCACTTAACAGCTGACCGTAATAGCCTCTTCTCGTTCCATCTTGGTCTACTCTGTTCAACCTGAAATTTGGTTATAATTGGGGTATTTAGTGTCATTTTATTTTTTAATTGTGTATTCAATTTAAATAGCTATTGTCTTTAGCAGTTGCTGATTTTAATTTATATTAGTATTTGTCCATTTTATTTTCTCTTTTGTATTGTTTCTTGATAACTATTGTCCTTTACACTTGGTTTTACTTTGTATTAGTATTTGTTCTTTTTGAGTTGTTTTTTTATTTATTTAATACCTTGTTGTCTTTCCTTGTCCTATGAGAAGTTAGTAATTTTTTTTAATTTGTGTTTTTTTTTGTTTTGTTACTAACCTTACATGTTTTCCTTTGTTTTATGTATATATCTTTTAAGTATTGATTGGGCATCTCTTGGGGCATCTATACTTAAAACCTTATCATCTGTCAAGTCTATATTGTGATTTCTATAGTAAGTTTTTAATTCAAGCCTTTGTTGTTCATACTTTTTACAGTGGATCAGGTAGTGGTCTATGTCATTCTCTTCCTGACATTCTTGGCAGTGTTGTTCTTCTATCATAAAGTATGCTGCACCGAGACGGAGGCGCCACAGTTTTTTGTTTGATGGTATCTTTAATTCTTCTCTGACCTGGCACATCCTCGTTGGTTCTTTCAGCAATTTGAACGCGTGTCTGCCTTTTCTACTTTTCTTCCATGTTGTCTTCCATTCCTCGTTTATAGTTATCTTCACTTGGCTCTTGATCTCCGACCTTCCCAGTCCTGCTCTTATATTGTTTTTACTTGTTCTTCCATTCTTGGCGTTCTGATCTGCCAACTCGTTACCAGCAATACCTATGTGTGCTTGAACCCACACTAGCCTCACACTACATCCTCTGTTCCCTAGTGATGTATTAATTGCTAGAATTTCTTCCTTTATGTCTGGCCGGCTACATTTACCTTGGTGTTCTAGTGCTTTTAGTGATGATAGTGAGTCTGTAAATATCGTAACAGCTTCTGGTGGGTTATCTTCGATTATTTCTAAACTTTTAAGAATTGCTACCATCTCTGCGGTAAAAATCGAAGCCCCTTCAGTTACACTGTAGCTCTTTTTTATTCCCCACTGTGGTTTTACAACTCCGACACCTAGTTTCCCACTATCACCATTGGATCCATCAGTGTAGACGGCCAGAGTTTGTTTAGTTAGTTGATCTATGAACTTTCTACTTATCATTTTGGCTTCCTTATCTTCTATGTTTTGTTTGATCTTTTCAGTAAGTGAGTAGCCTATGATTGGTGTTTTTAGTTCCCAGGGTGGTATTTTGCTTCTGTATTTATTACTATTTTCAATTGTGTTTGATAGTTCTTTGAACTGCTTTAGGTCTTCTATAGTTCTCCACCCTGTTGGATATCTATCTTTACTTAAGGGGACGTCCCATACACTTAGTTGGTTTTTGACAAATGCTTTATGTGCTGGGTGGGTCACTTCTTGTGCTACTTTACTCCAATAATTTAATCTTATTTCTTTCCGTCTTGGACCAAGGGGAGATATGCCAAGGGCTACTTCTAACGCTTCTACTGTTGTCGATATAAATACACCTGTAATAGTTCTCATTGCTGCACTTTGAATCCTGTCTAGTTTTGCTTTGTTAGAAGCTGCAGCTGAGTCATAGACTATGCTGGCATAATCCAGTTTCCCCCTGATGAAAGACTTGTAGAACATAAGCATTATTTTATTGCTGCCCCCCCCCCCCTCCCCCCATCCATTACCTTTTACAATCCTTAGTATATTTAAGGGTCCCCTACAGCTTTCTACTAAATTGTCTATATGTTTATTATAATTTAGTTGTTTATCTAAAGTTATGCCCAGAAATCTTGATGTTGAGGAGGTACATATTTTCTGTCCTTTAATGGTTATATTGATTTTGTTATTTTTTTAAAAATTTCCTTTGCTGAAAATCATACGTACTGTTTTGTTTACATTAATTTGGAAGCCCCAACTTTTCATCCACTCTGAAACTTTGTCTGTTTGATTTTGTAGTTTTTTGTAAACATGGTCCAAGTTTTTTCCTGATCGCCAAATGGCACAGTCATCTGCAAATTGTGATACTGCTTTCTTAATGTCGTTAAATTCATCTGCTAAATCATTTACAGCTATAGTGAAAATTGAAGGTGAAATCACTGATCCCTGAGGAATCCCATTCTGTTGTTCATATATATCTGACTTATCATTGTTTACCTGTACAGCAAAATACCTGTCCTGTAAAAAGTTTTCTATATACCTACAGGTTTTACCCCAGTAATGCCAATCTTTTTCATTTTGTAGAGAGCTCCATCTCGCCAGCATTCATCATATGCTCTTGCGACATCTAGAAAGACTGCTACTGTTTTCTCTTTTCTCTTGAACCCTAGCTTTACATAGTGTTCTAATCTTACAAGCTGGTCTACTGTACTTCTGTCTGCTCTAAACCCTGACTGGTTTGGGCTATATAACTGATTTTTTTCCAGGTAGAATTTAACTCTTTTGTTAACAATAGTTTCCAGTATTTTACCTAGTTGTGATGTTAAGGAGATAGGCCTATATGAACTTACATCATGGGCTTCCTTATTGGGTTTTAGGATGGGTACTATCATAGCTACTTTCCTTGCTTTTGGTATCTTTCCTAAGCTCCAGATTTTGTTATAAAGGGAAGTTATTATGTTTATAGTTTTTTTGGGTACTTTCTTAAGGATTTCATAACTAAGTATATCTTGCCCTGGGGCAGTATTAGATTTATCTTTTATTGCATTAGTTATTTCTTCCTCTGTTATATGAGCATCTAAATAGTTTGTTTCATCTATCTGGTCTGGTAGTTCTTTTGAAAACTGTATCATAAGTTGTTACGCTTATGTTCATACACATCAGTGTATTCTCTAAGAGAACGCATGGATGTGAACCGATGAGGTAATACATAGACGCACTACTAGTAAACCACTCTATTATAAGTATTAGTGACGTCAGTTTTCAGTAAAAATTAGGTATGCACGTCTGCGGTAGACTTGTAACGCCCTCTTGTGGCCTGTGTACTTGGAGGTGTTCGGACGCAAGTGTGAGAGCTCGGATTGTGTTTGTAGAAGTCCACTGTATAAGTTACAGATTCTATGAAGAATATATTTCTATGTGTGCTTGTGATGGATGGAGGGTAAAGGAAAGTATTTAGGACAAGATTAGATGACTTTTCGACAAGTTTGATATGCAGTGATAATTCGTAGACATTATGAATTTTACTGACGGTAATTCTGCCTACCGGTGGTTGTATTTTATTCCTTGCTGATATGGAAATGCATGCTACCATTATTCATCAAAACTTGGAGCTCATTGTTTGTTCTGTGTAAAATAAATCTATATAAATGACTTCGAAGTGAACGTCCATTACTCGAGTTACATGTTGCAGTGTTCGTATGTTTAAGTCCTGAAAACACCTTTAACATAAGTCTTTCTCTTCTCTCATTTTCTTCCTGTCCAAGACTACTTTTTGGACTGACTTTATAGAAATACTCGGCAAGGGCATTAGCTTTTTCTTTATCTGTTTCTGCTCTCTTTGGTAGTTTGATTGTTGGCATTATTGTTTTCTTATTGTTCCCTTTGATTGCCTTAAGCTTTTTCCATACTTCTTTAATTTGAGTGCTAGGTTTAAGTGACTGACAAAACTCCTTCCAGTTAGTTTCTTTGGCTTTAAATATTATTCTGTTAGATTCATTCCTAATAAGTTTATACTCATCATAGTTTTCTTCTGTTCTGTGATTTGTATATTTTTGTAAGGCCCTTTTTCTTCTCTCATGAATTTCTGCACAGCTTTTATTCCACCAGGCAACTGGTTTTTTATTCCACTGAGTTTTTCTTTTCTTATTAATGTTATTTATTGGTTTAAGGTGCTGTGGCATATTTTTATTTGGTATATATTTTATTGCTATTTTCAGAATTTCATTGGTCAGTGTTTCTGCCCACAAGTCAGTATCATCTGATTTCATGTCTTTATATTCCATCCCCTCCAGCTCTGATTGGAAAGCTTCCCAGTTTGCTTTTTTATAGTTGAAAGTCGGTTTCTCTGGTTCTGGGTTTGGAATGACATTTTCATGCATGGTTATTATAATGGGCAGATGATCTGAGTTTGTGTCTTGTAACACTTCCCAATTTACATTCGCTAGGTTGTTAGTTGCTATACTTATGTCTATTGCCGAGTCTGCCCTGTTAGCTTGTGGATTAATTCTAGTTGCTGTTCCATCATTTAGTATTAGTAGTTTATTGTTTTCTATGAAGTCAAGTAGGCACTTTCCTGCATTGTCTGCATGTTGTCCACCCCAAGCATAATGATGGGAATTTAAATCGCCTACTATGACTGTTTTTGGGGCCTAGTCTGGTGCTTATGGACAGTATTTCTTCATCTTTAATTGTGCCATCTTTAGCGTATACATTTAGGATTGTTAGATTGTTTGGTTCAGCTGCTATAGTAACCTGGATACCTTCTATATTGGTTGTATTAAATACTTCACAGTCTATAATTTTGAATTTTTCGCTAACTAAGACTGCGACACCACCTCCTCTACCTTCTTTCCTATCGTGCCTAAGTATCTTAAAGCTCTTTCAACTATATCTACTATTTGGGTTTAAATGGGTCTCTTGAAGAGCATATATAGCGGTAGTTCCTCCTGTCTCTGCAAGTAGGGGTGCAAAATTCTTTTTGATACCCATACAATTCCACTGTATAATTCTAAATCCGTCTAAGTTGAACTTTAACATCATCTAGTATCCCTTTTATTTTGGTTAAACTATCAAATTTGATTTTATTATGTATTTCCTGTACTCGTGGGCCCATTATCAACCATGTTTTCAAGAAATTCCTCATTCAGACTTGTCATTTTGTACCTAATTTTTTCCACTAAGTATGGTAAAAGTACCTCAACTTGTTCTTTGATAGTTTCTTCTAGGTTGCTTTTGTTTTCCTGTTGCATTATGTTCTTTTTGACCACTTTCCTATTTTCATCCAATATTACATTCACTTCTCTCCCTATGTTAATCTCCTGTTTTCACTTTCCATTCTCTTTAGTATTATTTCATTTTCCTCTTTTAGTTCAGACAGTTTGACTAGTATTATTTAATTTTCTTCTTTCAGTACAGTCAGTTTAGCTACATCGTGGGAAATTTGGTGCTGTATGGCTTTCACTTCTTGAAGCAATGCCTCTGCACTTTTCTGCGCATTCACATTTTCCAATGTTGTAGCTGAACTGTCTGGCTGGCTGTTTTCTCTTGTTTTGTCAGTTACTTTCTGATCTTTTTCTTTTGACAGCTGCGTTTTAATAGTTTTAATTTCTTCTTTTACAGACTTGATTTCTTCTGCAACTTTACTGTTTGTGTTTTTTGTGTTTTCTTTTATTTCTTTAATTACTGTTTTGAAAGGGGTTTTGGTTGTTATAGATTCCGTCAGTGCTTTTTTGGTCTGTTGGTAAACTGGGCAGCCCTGGAACCTGGCGCTGTGGTTCCCTTTGCAGTTAATGCATTTTCTGTTTTCGTTGCCTTTTTTATAGTCAGTATCTGACTTAGCCTTTTCGCACTGGGTAAAGGGGTGCGAACCAGCACAAAACCTACATACTGCCTTCCCCCTGCAACTGTGTCGACCATGACCAAACTTCATGCAGTTGGAGCACTGAAGAACTGGGGTAATGAAGGCGTCTGTGTGTTTTTTTTGCTTTCCCAAATAGCACTGTCTTAGGGGGGGGGGGGGTTCGCTCCCTTCTGTGGTTATTACTATCACTGGAGTTACTATACTCCCTTTCACTGTTACTCGTTCAACGTGTACCAGCTTTAAATCTGGGTTTTACTTGGCCAGGGTCTTTGAAACTTCATCACCTGACAGGGTTATCCTATCTTTTTGTTCACTGTGCTGGTTCCTGAGCTTTCGCCGTTATTGATTATGCTTTTTGTTGTTTGTACTACTGAGCCTCCTTCCAGTTTTTCCCTTATTGTCTCTATCCTGTCCTTTATTTCTGTGTCTCTTACTTCAGGGTTCATGGTCCGGTTTTTTCCTGTCAGGTTTGGTGTTTTGACATTTTCAGATGTCTTGGCCCATGCTTTTCCTTCCCCGGACTGTGCTCTAGTTATCGTTGGCATTTTCCTGCCTTTTAATTTGCTACTACTCTTTTTTTTAATGGTTGAATATTATTTTTTGTAATCTATGGTTTTTGGTTTATTTTATTTTATTTTCCTCACTACACTTCCTAAATTATACAAATATTTATAGCACTAGTTAAATAGTCCCCTAATACTTAATATTATCTGCAATAATCTAATACTTACAACAAATTACAAAGGAAATCACCACTTAAATTATGTATATCAAGATGGCTGCCAGATCTCACACAAGCAATTGCCACGTGGCGCTTGTAACTATTTAATTTCTATTATTTTTAATTTCTTTTGCCGTAAAATTTTGGGTTATATTAAAATTCCAAGCGATACTTAACTAGTCACCACTTACTTGATGTTAAATTTAATCAGCTAATACTTAAATCTAACTAAAAAGGAATCGCCACTTATATTTATTATGCCTATCAAGCGTATCTAATAGAATTCCTAAGCTATAATAACACTTCTAGCTACCAATTATCTAAAACTAACTGCACTAAGCTAATACTGAAGATAGATTTTAAAAAATGTCAACTTATCTGGAAACTTGAGTAGTTCGAAGAAGAATCTCCACTGTGTCTCGTCCTAAAAAGGTTAGCAAAAATACACCTTACCGCTTCAGGAAACGGAAGTCGAATGTGTACGACTTTGAAAAAAAAAAACTCCCTTGCTTTTATAGGCTGAGCGCGGACGTATGAGAGATTACAGTACAAACGGCCTTCTTAATGTGACAGGGCGCTTGGTGTGGTGGTAGAGGTGAACTTATGTCGATGTGGCTACCTCACACCCAAGACCTATGCACTAAGAAAATTTATTAAGGATCGTTTGACAGGGGTTGCAATTATTGGTTGCTTGCAACCCTCTCAGCAGCAGACTTAGCAATTCAAACAACACAAAGCCTTATACAGGTCACATTTAATACTACCGAACATAGCAAACACCAAACACCCAGTCAGTGTTCATAGACTTTCTGAAAGAAACAATATATAAAACAATATCTAAGCGAAAATCAATAGCATGGATAATAACACTTACCATACAGAAAACATACACCCACCTGATACCCTCAACTATCTCACACAGTCATGCATATCGCCCAGTGAGGGAACTAAAGTCATCACCACGTGGCCCCCCGGCTCCCATCTTGACTGTGATGAATTTACCGTGATACAACGTTAAAATATCTCCAATTATAAAGATAACATGTAGGGATACAAATAATGCGTGAAATACTAGGAGACATGCTCGCCTATGCCCGCGGTTCCTACCGCCATTGAAACTAACTAGTAGACATGCAGACGAAACAGTACCCTTTTAGACGGGAGGGAAACGGAGATCAAAATCATTATGACGGTCTGAACACGTGTTTGAATCTAGAAAGGCAAAAAGACGTAATTTGTAGTTTAAAGAAAAAAAAATCACGCCACTAGTTGACACAATGTAAGGAAATGATAGAATAACGACTTTAGCTCTTGTCAGAGACAGACGTTTCTTTGACGATTTACGGTACTTTGACGTTATAGTTTGAATATAGCGGCAACCGCGTGAACGAACGTTCAAAAACAAATTTCAAAAACTAACCTTGAGAAAAGTAGGTTTTTTCTTAATAATAAAGTTATGAAAATAAAACCTAGCTAGTTTGATAGCCCATCTTAAGCAGAGAAATAATATACTTTTATTTATACATACGGACAGATAACAAGGAAGATATTGACAAAAGACCGTATTGTTCCTATCAGACTAGCGAACAGTATTGTTGGGCATACTTTCACTAAAGTCTCAATTTTGCGTCCTTGAGACAAGAAAATGCAAATTTCAAACTGTAATAAACTAGCGGGGCAAAGTCGGGAGATAGTGGCTAAAAATAACTTAGGAAGCAGGTTCGTGCAGTTTTTACATGTGTTAGTCCAAAAAACAAGTGAAATTTTGGGAAAAGATAAAATGTGACCGACGTACATTTGAGAAATTGAGATGTACTTTTGACTTTATTTTCAAATTTTGAATTGAAAAGCTTAGTCTTCTGATCTGATTGGCCAACGCATTTTTATATTAGCGGGGTAGAGACGCACATTTTTGCCATTCGATAGAAGTCTGTCCAGTAACACAGTCATTAACTGCTAGTGGTGTTTTCCCAGAAATAATACATAAAATTCAGTGGGACGCCATACTCTAGCCAGCAGCTCAGCTGAGTTTTGCTAGTATTAACTGTGTTCTCAATTCTGAATTCTGGTAAGAATGAAAGCATTTATCTTGTTTATTTTAATATTTTGAGTGATTGATACTGCCATATCATGAAAAATGATTACGACAAGTAAGTGCTCGCTCTGGGTCCCCCGCCGCAGTCCAGGGCTTAGAGACAAACAAAAAATATATGGAAACCTAACTAAGACGATGGAAGGCGAATCTATTATTGAGATCAGTGGGAACATATCACCTATCTTATTGAATGAAAGAGGAAACTATTGAACATATCTCAGATGCAATGCAGTCTTGGGGAACTGGTACTATGTGAAAAAAACTGGGTAAGATGTGCTATGTTGGTCAGAGAGATCTGACCCAGTCTGTGTAATGTTGTTGTGTTGTGTTGTGTGTAAGAGTGGCGCAGTGGATAGAGTACTGACACATGGCACAAATTTTGTTTCAGAATTGTGAGTTTCTGTTTTGGCACTAAGGTGGTGCCAAATGCTTATGTAAGAGTACACAAGCAGATGTGTGTGCCGCCTAACATTTGTGTCTGTACAGCCTAACATTGTACTCCAGCTACGGAGAGGAGTGGGCCACAAGAATCCTATATCAGATCGTCACAGGCGAGATAAGTGAAAACCTGGCCTGCTGGAGATTCACAACTATTCCACCATCAAATAAAGACATAACTATTGAGAAATAAAACATTTACTTCATTCCATAAGTCAATGGACAATGATTTTGTAGTCACAGATTGGGCGTGATGACGCCACTCCAACGACACATCTAGTGCTAGTTCTCCCAAAGACAATATAGATAATAGTAATATTAACCATTCTTATAATATACCTATGTACACAAATTACATTTTATTATGCCACATATTTATGCATTTCATTGATAAATCCATATCATTTCATATGTTCTGACCAAACTAAAACTTGGTTCAGAACTAATAAATTTAAAAGATTTCTAAAATTTAAACTATAACAACCAGAGTTAGTTCAGTGTGTTATAGAGTTTATTAATATTATTAGACTTATTGATCACATGTGTGTGTCTGTATATTATATTACTACACATTACATTTCAGTACCCTAGACTTTTAACGTAGCTAACATTCATGATAGTAGAATAGGTCTGTTTGAGGTCGTTAGTGGTAGTAAGAAGGGCCTTCTGTAATTCACATAAACTTTTATCTCAGGAGCCTTCACAGCTGACCTCATACAGTACACTAGGTAACATAACAACCATACAATACCATCAAAAACCACTACAAATATTGGGGTCTTGTCCGGGGATATTAAGTTTATCAAAGATAGTAGGATCTCCTAGTGTGGGAATTAAACTAGTGGGGACAGAGTTGTATAAATTTAAAAGTGTCCCTTAAAATAAAAAGTGGAAATTAAAAGTTGGTGAATCTTCACAGCCAGTGGTAATTAATTGATTAATTAATTAATATATTACCTTGGTAAATATTATACTTAGAATTACCTTAGTCCTTGTATACTTGAAATTACCTTGGTCATTGTTAACTTGTATGTTAAAGTATGGCAGATCTAGCAAAATTTAGATCGGCTGCTGTGCTGACGGCGAGGGAGATGAACATGGAGGGTCAGGTTTTAATTCAGTATGTAACTGCAGAATGTGACAAGTATATTGAAAGGGAAGATAGGAGGTTAGCTGAAGAGAAGAGGTTACAAATTGAGGCTGATAAAGAACTTAAGAGGTTGCAGATTGAGGCTGACAAAGAGGCAAAAGCATTGGAGGCAGAAGAAAAACGACAGCAAAGGGAGGCAGAAGAAAAAAAGGCCGAAAGGGAAGCAGAAGATAGAAGATTGCAAAGGGAGCCCGAATTACGACTAAGGGAGCTGGAATTACAAGGCCATGCTCCTGAAAATGGTGCCAGCCCTTTTGCCTCGGATGCTACGCCTAGTCAGGGAGCCTCAACCTCAGCTATGGGGTTTCACTTAGACCATTTTGTTGAGAAAGACGATGACATCGAGGGGTACCTCAGTAGATTCGAATTATTAGCTACTACATATGGGTTAGAGAGAGAGAGGTGGAGTCTTAAGTTATCCCAGGGACTGAGAGGTACTTCTTATGAAGTCTTTGCTAAGATGAATAGAGACGACCAAGACAATTATGACATGCTAAAGCAGGCTTTGTTATTGAGATATGAAAAGAATGGTGAATTCTATCGTAAGAAGTTTAGAAATGCCAAACTTTTGTCTGGGGAGACATACCACCAATTCTCTGCCAGACTGGAAACCTATTTGGAGAAATGGACTGCTCTGGGGAAGACCCAAGATCTCAAAGAGATGATCATGATAGAGCAATTAAGAGAGTCCATGGCTCCAGACTTGAGAAAATTTCTCATGGAACAAGGTGCAGAGAGGTTGGGGGAGGTTTTAAATGTCGCTGAGAGGTATCAGGCAGCCCAGGCAGAGGTAAGTGGCACTAAAAAGAAGCACATAGAAAATGTTAAAGCTCCACAGCAATTTAGTAAATTTGATACCAGAGAACAAGGTAATAGAGGCAGGACAAACTTTGATAGGCCACGAAATAATTATCGTGACAGAAACTCACAGTTCAATGACCAAAAATATAATGAAAGAAAACCGTTTAACCAAGGAAAGAGATGGTGTAAATGGTGTAAGAAAGACAACCATAACACCGAATTTTGTAAAAGGAAACCTTCAAACATTGCTGCAATGAAGTCGGGGACTCAAAGATT